>CAWUFW010020743.1:0-142207 GCA_963921515.1 Calotriton arnoldi | reverse complement strand
GGATTTCCTATGGATAATAGGTTGTAACTATAACTATCTACTGGCGACCGCCAGTAGATAATATATATATATATATATATATATATATATATATATATATATATATATATATTATTATCTACTGGCAGTCGCCAGTAGATAGTTATAGTTAGGACCTATTTTCCATAGGAAATCCGCAACATTCTATTTGAAATAACGTTGGCGCCGGATGACGAATCTTTGTGAAAGTTTCCAAATTGTTGGGGCGCTCCGGTCCGCTCCTATCCTGAAAGTCTCGGGGTGATTTGTCAAGCGGGGGCCGAGAAAAAAGGGGGGTCCCAAAACGTGTTTTCCCCATTCATTTTCCATAGGAACCTTTAGTCGCAGCTACAGCCCGAACTGCTGAACGGAATTACACCAAATTTGGCAAAGAGGTAGCCCTTGGTTCAGTGTCGTGCCTTTTGCTTAAATGGTGTAAATCCGTTCAGTAGTTCCTGAGAAAATCAAAAGTAAAATCACATATATATCTGGGCGGAGCCTAACCACACATGTCATCGTGAGATCTGATTGGCTGTCAGCACTTCATCCTGGAATTGCTGGCAGCCATCTTGGGACCAATATAAATGATAGTACCCTATTGAAATGCATTGTAGTGAATCAAAGATTTTGAGGTTTACCAAAAGGAGAACTATAAAGGGTGATAACAGACTTTAGTTACATTAGAATTCATTTGTTGATGGTACCATACTAATTTCAGGAATTGTGGTGTGTTCTAAGGTGATTTTACCTTGTGAAAAACCTTCTGCTGGGATATCATGAATCATGTTTGAGAGAAAACTATTTTCACATGCTTGTCCCATAGAGTTTTGGAAGGTGCTCCAGAAGCTAAAATGAGAGCATATTTTCTATAAATTCACATTATCTTTCTCAGTCATGTGAGAATGAAGTCTGACATTCTCAGTAAAACATGTACATCCAACAAGGGCAGAGACTGTCAGTTGATTCCTTTGTGTTCTACTGCAGCTTCCCAGAGTGTTCTAAAGAACAACTAGAGTGCTAACAGCCTTACTTATGACAAAAGTATGGCACAACTGAAGCCATCTTGATTGGAATAAACTGGTAACTCTTAAAACATTTAATTTAAAAAGGAACAAAATGATGGGGTTCATTTTGTCATAGAAATTATGGTTAGTGCTGTAGAAAGAAAAATTAGGACATGTTTCAAGTGTGATCTCAAATATCTTCCTGTTATATTTCAACAGGAGCAGCCTGCCAGTTGATGCCTTTGTGTTCTACTGCAGCTTCCCAGAGTGTTCTAAAGAACAACTAGAGCGCTAACAGCCTTACTTATGACAAAAGTATGGCACACCTGAAGCCATCTTGATTGGAATAAACCGGTAACACTTAAAACATTTAATTTAAAAAGGAACAAAATGAGGGGGTTCTTTTTGAAATACAAATTATGGTTAGTGCTGCAGAAAGAAAAATTAGGGCATGTTTTAAGTGAGATCTCAAATCCTCTTCTATTTCATTAGAAAATTCTGACATGCAGACTGAAACAATCACTTTCAATACCAGCAGCAGACTTCCAGTTAACTCCCTGGTGAGCAGTAGCTTTACTACAGTGATCTAATGAGCAACTAGAGTGCTAACATTCTGAATTGATGGCAAATGTGAGACACATCTGAATGCCTTCTTGATGGAATCAAAGTAAAAAACTGAAAGCATTTCCTACTGAGGAGACTGCAGTAAATGAGGAAATTAGGAAACTTCATAACAAAGAAGTCTTCCAAGATGGCCACCAGTGAAAAAAGAGCCCAAATGTAGCACAAATATTACCCAGATGTAGCCCACATATAGCCCAATGACAAAAGTGTGCAAAACACTTTTTATTTTTAGTTTTTTTGCAGTTTTATGTAGTGCAGACTGGTCAGGTATTGGAGCGTTGCATCTTAAAACATGACCCCCTACACTACAAAAACACCACTGCACTGCCCTAAACCCTAAAACACTACCCCCAGCACGACCCCTACACTACACAAGCACCACTGCACTATCCTAAACCCTAAAACACTACCCCCAGCAAGACCCCCTACACTACCCAAACACCACTGCACTAACCTAAATCCTAAAACACTACCCCCAGCACGACCCCCTACACTACCCATACACCACTGCACTACCCTAAAACATGACCCCCTATACTACACAACCACCACTGCACTACCCTAAACCCTAAAACACTACCCTCAGCACGACCCCCTACACTACACAAACACCACTGCACTACCCTAAACACTAAAACACTACCCCCAGCACGAACCCCTACACTACCCAAACACCACTGCACTAACCTAAATCCTAAAACACTACCCCCAGCACGACCCCCTACACTACCCAAACACCACTGCACTACCCTAAAACATGACCCCCTACACTACACAAACAACCCTGCACCACCCTAAACCCTAAAACACTACCCCCAGCACGACCCCCTACACTGCCCGAACACCACTGCACTGCCCTAAACCCTGAAACACCAGTCCCTGCACGACCCCCTACACTGCCAGAACACCACTGCACTGCCCTAAACCCTGAAACACCACCCCTAGCACGACCCCCTACACTGCCTGAACACCACTGCACTGCCCTAAACCCTGAAACACCACCCCCAGCACGACCCCCTACACTGCCCGAACACCCCTGCACTGCCCTAAACCCTGAAACACTACCCCCAGCAAGACCCCCTACACTGCCCGAACACCACTGCACTGACCTAAACCCTGAAACATCACCCCCAGCAAGACCCCCTACACTGCCCAAACACCACTGCCCTAAACCCTGAAACACCACCCCCAGCAAGACCCCCTACACTTCCCGAACACCACTGCACTGCCCTAAACCCTGAAACACCAGCCCCAGCACGACCCCCTACACTGCCCGAACACCACTGCACTGCCCTAAAACCTGAAACACCACCCCCTGCACGACCCCCTACACTGCCCGAACACCACTGCACTGCCCTAAACGCTGAAACACTACCCCCAGCACGACCCCCTACACTGCCCGAACACCACTGCACTGCCCTAAACCCTGAAACACCACCCCCTGTACGACCCCCTACACTGCCCGAACACTACTGCACTGCCCTAAACCCTGAAACACCACCCCCAGCACGACCCCCTACACTGCACGAACACCACTGCACTGCCCTAAACCCTGAAACACTACCCCCAGCAAGACCCCCTACACTGCCTGAACACCACTGCACTGCCCTAAACCCTGAAACATCACCCCCAGCAAGACCCCCTACACTGCCCGAACACCACTGCCCTAAACCCTGAAACACCACCCCCAGCACGACCACCTACACTGCCCGAACACCACTGCACTGCCCTAAACCCTGAAACACCACCCCCAGCACGACCCCCTACACTGCCTGAACACCACTGCTCTGCCCAAAACCCTGAAACACCAGCCCCAGCACGACCCCCTACACTGCCCGAACACTCCTGCACTGCCCTAAAGCCTGAAACACCAGCCCCAGCATGACCCCCTACACTGCCCGAACACAACTGCACTGCCCTAAACCCTGAAACACCACCCCCAGCACGACCCCCTACACTGCCCGAACACCACTGCACTGCCCTACACCCTGAAACACCAGCCCCAGCACAACCCCGTACACTGCCCAAACACCACTGCACTGCCCTAAATCCTGAAACACCAGCCCCAGCACAACCGCCTACACTGCCCGAAAACCACTGCACTGCCCTAAACCCTGAAACACCAGCCCCAGCATGACCCCCTACACTGCCCGAACACCACTGCACTGCCCTAAACCCTGAAACACCAGCCCCAGCATGACCCCCTACACTGCCCGAACACCACTGCACTGCCCTAAACCCTGAAACACCAGCCCCTGCAAGACCCCCTAAACTGCACGAACACCACTGCACTGCCCTAAACCCTGAAACACCACCCCCAGCAACACCCCCTACACTGCCCGAACACCACTGCACTAACCCCTGAAACACCACCCCCAGCAAGACCACCTACACTGGCCGAACACCACTGCCCTGCCCTAAACCCTGAAACACCACCCCCTGCACGACCCCCTACACTGCCCAAACACCACTGCACTGGCCTAAACCCTGAAACACCACCCCCTGCACGACCCCCTACACTGCCCGAACACCACTGCACTGCCCTAAACCCTGAAACACCACCCCCAGCACGACCCCCTACACTGCCCCAACACCACTGCCTGACCTAAACCCTGAAACACCACCCCCTGCACAACCCCCTACACTGCCGGAACACCACTGCACTACCCTGAAACACCACCCCCAGCACAACCCCCTACACTGCCCGAACACCACTGCACTAAACCCTGAAACACCACCCCCAGCAAGACCACCTACACTGGCCGAACACCACTGCACTGCCCTAAACCCTGAAACACCACCCCCTGCACTGCCCAAACACCACTGCACTGCCCTAAACCCTGAAACACCACCCCCTGTACGACCCCCTACACTGCCCGAACACCACTGCACTGCCCTAAACCCTGAAACACCACCCCTCAGCACGACACCCTACACTGCCCGAACACCACTGCACTGCCCTAAACCCTGAAACACCACCCCCAGCACGACCCCCTACACTGCCCAAACACCACTGCACTGCCCTAAACCCTGAAACACCACCCCCTGCACGACCCCCTTCACTGCCCGAACACCACTGCACTGCACTAAACCCTGAAACACCACCCCCAGCACGACCCCCTACACTGCCCGAACACCACTGCACTGCCCTAAACCCTGAAACATCACCCCCAGCAAGACCCGCTACACTGCCTGAACACCACTGCCCTAAACCCTGAAACAACACCCCCAGCAAGACCCCCTATACTGCCCGAACACCACTGCACTGCCCTAAACCCTGAAACACCACCTCCAGCACAACCCCCTACACTGCCTGAACACCACTGCTCTGCCCTAAACCCTGAAACACTAGCCCCATCACGACCCCCTACACTGCCCGAACACCACTGCACTGCCCTAAACCCTGAAACACCACATCCAGCACAACCACCTACACTGCCCGAACACCACTGCACTGCCCTAAACCCTGAAACACCAGCCCCAGCAAGACCCCCTTCACTGCCCGAACACCACTGCACTGCCCTAGACACTGAAACACCAGCCCCAGCAATACCCCCTACACTGCCCGAACACCACTGCACTGCCCTAAACCCTGAAACACCAGCCCCAGCATGACCCCCTACACTGCCCGAACACCACTGCACTGCCCTAAACCCTGAAACACCAGCCCCAGCACCACCACCTACACTGCCTGAACACCACTGCACTGCCCTAAACCCTGAAACACCAGCCCCAGCACAACCCCCTACACTTCCAGAACACCACTGTACTGCCCTAAACCCTGAAACACCAGCCCCAGCGTGACCCACTACACTGCCCGAACACCACTGTACTGCCCTAAACCCTGAAACACCAGCCCCAGCATGACCCCCTACACTGCCCCCTGCACTGCCCTAAACCCTGAAACACCACCCCCTGCACGACCCCCTACACTGCCCAAACACCACTGCACTGCCCTAAACCCTGAAACACCACCCCTGCAGCACCCCCTACACTGCCCAAACACCACTGCACTGCCCTAAACCCTGAAACACCACCCCCTGCACCGCCCCCTACACTGCCCGAACACCACTGCACTGCCTTAAACCCTGAAACACCACCCCCAGCACGACCCCCTTTACTGCTCGAACACCACTGCACTGCCCCAAACCCTGAAACACCACCCCCAGCACGACCCCCTACACTGCCCGAACACCACTGCCCTAAACCCTGAAACACCACCCCCTGCACGACCCCCTACACTGCCTGAACACCACTGCACTGCCCTAAACCCTGAAACACCACCCCCTGCACGACCGCCTACACTGCCCGAACACCACTGCACTGCCCTAAACCCTGAAACACCACCCCCAGCACGACCCCCTACACTGCCCGAACACCACTGCACTGCCCTAAACCCTAGAACACTACCCCCAGCATGATCCCCTACACTACCCGAACACAACTGCACTACCCTAAACCCTAAAATACTCCCCCCAGCACGACCCCCTACACTACCCGAACACGACTGCGCTGCCCTAAACCCTCAAACACCCCCCAGCACGACCCCCTACACTACCCGAACACCACTGCACTGCCCTAAACCCTAAAACACTCCCCCAGAACGACCCCCTACACTACCCAAACACCACTGCACTGCCCTAAACCCTAAAACACTACCCCCGCATGACCCCCTACACTACCCAAACACCAATGCACTACCCTAATCCCTAAAACACTACCCCCCGCACGACCCCCTACACTACCCAAAGACCACTGCACTACCCTAAACCCTAAAACACTATCCCCCGCACGACTCCCTACACTACCCAAAGACCACTGCACTACCCTAAACCCTAAAACATGACCTCCTACACTACACAAACACCACTGCACTACCCTAAACCCTAAAAAACTTCCCCCTAGCACGAACCCCTACACTAACCAAACACCACTGCACTACCCTAAACCCTAAAACACTACCCCCAGCAGTACCCCCTACAGTACCCAAATACCACTGCACTACCCTAAACCCTAAAACACTACCCCCAGCAGTACCCCCTACACTACCGAAACACTACTGCACTACCCTAAATCACTACCCCCAGCACGACCCCCTACACTACCCAAACACCACTGCACTACCCTAAAACCTAAAACACTACCCCCAGCACGACCCCCTACACTACCCAAACACCACTGCACTACCCTAAACCCTAAAACACTCCCCCAGCACGACTCCCTACACTACCCAAACACCACTGCACTACCCTAAACACTAAATCTACCACCAGCATGACCCCCTACACTACACAAACACCACTGCACTACCCTAAACCCTAAAACACTACCCCCAGCACGACCCTCTTCACTACCTAAACACAACTGCACAATTTGTTACAGGCGTTGCAACGCAGGCCTGTGGTGCTTACTGGAAGTACCTGGTGGGCTAGTTGGGCCCCAGGGACCCTCAGGATTCAAGGTGACCTAATCCCCCAACTTAAAATGCTCCACGGGGCGCGTTTGCACAGTGGTGAAGGGAGGGGCGGGGCCTCAGGTGACATGTGCGCAAACACGCCCTGTGGTGCGTTTTAAGTTGGGGAATTAATTCCCTTTGAATCCTGAGGGACCCTGGGGCCAACTAGCCCACCAGGTACCTTCAGTAAGCACAACAGAGTTGCGTTGCAGAGAGGTGAAAAAGGTGCGTGGCCTCGGAACGCCTCTCTGCAACTCAGCTCTGTGGTCCTAACTGTTGGTACCTGGGGGCTAGTTGGGCCCCAGGGACCCTCAGGATTCAAGGGGACTTAATCCCGCAGCTTAAAATGCGCCACGGGCGCTTTTGCACACATGTCACCTCAGGCCCCCCTCCCTTCACCACTGTGCAAACGCGCCCTGTAGCACGTTTTAAGAGGTAGTTTTAATCCCCCTGCCCTATTATGTACTAGGGACTTGCAGAGGAGGTCATGCTAATCACAGGGGTACCCCAACGCATAGTGTTCCCTAGTGTATGTAGGTGTTTTCACTTTATTCTAAGTGTCTTTTAGCATAGCACTGGCTCTGGTTAGTCAGAGTCAGTTACCACCAGTACCCGTCTGAAAAAGTTGTGGGCACAGGATGATTTTGAAACAAGGCCTCTTTCTGCTCCTCTGTTGGTTCTTTCTGCACATGTCTTGCTTCTTCCTGCACTTTTCTTCGTCTTTGTGGACTTCTATTGCTTCTTTCTGCATTTCTTTTGCTTCTTTCTCTGCGTTTTTTCTTCTTTCTTCGCATGTCCTACCTCTGTAGGCATAGTTAGAAACTAGCATTTAAAAAACCTTTGAAATTCACTTAACAAATCATAGGTTTCAGGCACCTTATAGTTAGAAATTATCATTTAAAAAACCTTTGAAATTCACTGAAAAAACCATAGGTTTCAGACACGTTATAGTTAGAAATTAGCATTTAAAAAACCTTTGAAATTCACTGAAAAAACCATAGGTTTTAGGGACAGTTATAGTTAGTTGGACATTTCACTCATACAAAACCATAGAAATTCCCCCGTTTTAGTTAGTTCAGCTAACTATAACTCGCGCCCGCAATGCACTGCTGATGACGTCACATATTACATCACTCATGACATGGTCAGTGACATCACTGATGACATCACTGATGACATCTCAAATAACATCACTGATGACATCATCCATGTGATAATTTCATGCATCTTCTCACACCCTAATATAACTTTTGATACACCCACTCTAAATTACAGACTGCCATTCTCAAAACCATAGACACTCCAACACCAAAAACTACATACCCACTCACTGATTCTTAGGTCTACACACACATCCACTCACTCACCCGTACAGTCATTCATACTTACAGTCACTCAGTACAGGACTATCATATGCACTCATACACCTATATAAACACTCACACACCGCCACTCATCCATAGAGGTACTCACACACCTAGTCAGTCATGCAAAAAATTAATCACACACCCATTTACTCACCTATACAGTTATACACACACCAGCTCACTTACTCATACAAATACTAGCACATTCTTACGCTCTTATACAATAACTGATACAAGCACACACGCATCCATACAGCCACTCTCACTATCACACACTCTCACTTATAGCCATTTAAATACTCTAACACACATATATACTGCCTTTTACATATGTAGTTACTCGCACATGTACCACTGAGATATACATTCACTCACTAACACACCCATACACACACTCACCCACCCAAGCAGTCCATCACAGATGCACTCTTGAAATCATGCACCCAGTGAATCACCCACTCACACATCTATGTACAGAGTCACACACACCCCACCCACACAAACACTCAGGCAGCCATACAGATACTCAGAGAACCAATCAATAACCCATATAGACACTCATGTAGCTATTCGCAAATCCATGCATCCACTTACACACCAACAAACAGACGGATACAGACATTCACACAGTTTAGTCACTAACCCATGCATTCAGTAAGATACGTTTAATCACTCACTTGTAGAGTCAGTCACTCACGTACTAAATCATCCATTCAGACACTTATACACCCACTCATTCTTCAATACACATTTCCCTATATATATTAAACATATTTAAACTTTACAGAAACACACAGTCACTGGATTATGTCATCAGTGATGTCATTTGAGATGTCATCAGTGATGTCATCAGTGATATCACTGACCATGTCATGAGTGATGTAATATGTGACATCATCAGCAGTGCATTGCGGGGCGCGAGTTATAGTTAGCTGAACTAACTATAACGGGGAATTTCTAAGGTTTTGTACGAGTGAAATGTCCAACTAACTATAACTGTCCCTAAAACCTATGGTTTTTTCAGTGAATATAATATATATATATACAAAGTGGGTAACAGGATTTTTGCCCGACTCAAAAGTATCTCAGATACCAGTCCCCACCAGTATTCTTTATAATTCTATAACATCAAACATCACTGAGATATTCACAAACAATATCAATAAAAACCAAATCTTCTTGTTGAGTTTCTTTTAGTTGTTTTTTATTATTCTCAAGCAGTCAGAAAAAGCCAAGCCAACACGTGTTTTGCGTTCCACTGCGCTTCTTCAGGGCTGTTACAAACATAAAATAATACAATTAAAATCTACACTTTATATATACAAATCAATAATATCCTTGGTCTATTTAGCAACACACTTGTGAATTATATTCACATTTTGTTTACATAACATTCTCTGTTACTCAAATCCATTGAGGCTACATAGAGTACATTATTTTCATGTTCTCCCATCGGTATAGCCTGCCTTATGCATTGGTAGACCTTTAGTGCCTAGTTCGGTCTAAAAAGACTCCATTTGACATTATATATTCCTATCCTGGTCCTTTCTCACTGTGTATTCTCTGTTTTTTATCACTGTGTATTCTTTTTAGAGGGCAGATCACAATATCCCAATTATCATTCCACTTTCCATTTATTATCCTAATTATTAGTTATTCTTTTCTTCATGTCACTGGTACTTGTTTCTAAGCGCGAAACACGTGTTGGCTTGGCTTTTTCTGACTGCTTGAGAATAATAAAAAACAACCAAAAGAAACTCAACAAGAAGATTTGGTTTTTATTGATATTGTTTGTGAATATCTCAGTGATGTTTAATGTTATATATATATATATATTCATATACACTCTTTCACGGCGTTCTCCTCCCGAAACAGAGGCATAGCATAAATTCTCAGCAACCAGGAAGTATCATACAAATTACAATTTTATTGTGTGAACACCAAATATCTTTTGTCACATACACACACATCCTGGATGTAATTCTAAAAACAAATGTTGTCTTTGATTACACTCCTATGCATGATATATACAACTGTAAATCAAATCCCATTGCATGTACCTATTAATTACCAACTACAACCTAGAAATATGTATGTTTTCTCATTTATCACATAACATAATAAAAGAACACAACATTTAAGAAATGTGTCCATAACATATTTATTTGTATTAGCCCATATTGCCTGTGTGTCTCTTACTCTCTGCCAATGTGTGTTTATTTTAAGTAGTGTGTTGATTGTATCATGATATATTTAATGCAAATGTTATAAATCAATCATTATATTGACAATGTTATATAATATGTACCTACAATGTAAGTGTATCTGCACTGTAATGTAAGCAAACACTTTTAATGTATTTGCAAGGTAACATTACATAAGCATAACATACCACCCTGTAAGCACATTGTAAGCATATTGTAAATGCAACAGTGATTGCGATATTTCTTTGGAAAAATCCTTTTATTATAATTTCCACAACCTAATAGAAGCACGTAGAATTGTAAACATTACCAAAATGTGATTAGCTGGATTTATACCTCAAACCCCATATTGTTTCTCTTGAGTTAATTTACCATGTGTCACATCATCACAATGTTGGAATAACACATTATAAGTCTGTGAAACAATATTGTATTAACAGCCAGAAACATATAAGAAATAATTGTTATCAGCTGCTGTGGTGTGCCATACAGTTGAGTATACTGAGACAGGACCTCGTTAGTGAGGATCTCCAACTCATCTGGTGTGACGTTATGGGCCCTGTCTCCAGTACTTTCCTCCATGGCCGCCGACAGTTCAGGTGGAGCAGCAAACTGTTTGAAGGTCTACACACTACTAAAGCTAGGAAGCAAGTGAAAAAACATTACAGAACGTGAACATCACTGTGACATATACATGCGTCAATGGACGTATTGAAAACCATATTTCCAAAACCAATGAGCCACATTAACCTATGGGTATATACACCATTGCTGAGTGTTACACCCACTAAACGTACAATTTCCATCTGTCGTGATGCAGAGGTCAGGCAGTCATCATTTACAGAGGGACCACTTGTAAAATAATAAAAGCTCCCTAGCAACACCTACAGTGGCAGCTCATGTGGCGAGAATGCTGTTGCCACCGTAAATGTTGTTCTTATAATGTCAAACTTTATCTATGTGCAATAGCAAAAGTGAACTGTATACCTATATTGTACGTGGTACAATTTCAACCTCCATTGGCTTATTTAGAAAATTGAATACAAAAAAATATATAACTGAAAAATCAAACATAGTGCAAAAGTGAATTTGATGTCCTTTTCATTTTCATTTTCCCTTTCAATACAGTGGAGTATACATTACAAAATGTGCAATGAAACAAATGTTTGGCTAAGGACATCACACATGTAGGTGAAAAAAATCACTCCCATCAATGTGCTGTAATATGAGTGTAGACATCAAGGGGGCGTGGCTGGCTAGCCAAGATGGCGGACGCACTTTGAAGTGGCTCCGCATCATAGCCCTGTTATCTGTCGGAATACTGTGACCACTGGCACCATCTTAGTTCCTTGTCGGGCTCTATGAATAGCTGGAGCAAGAAGGCAGCGGCGAGCCATTTGGTTGAACACAGGGGAGCGACTCTGGGCCCCACGAGCGGCTCACCCTGAGGCCGTGCATGTGGAAGGCCGCGGTCACCCTCAGGGGAGAGAGTGCACTGACTGAGCGGATGAGCCCTCAATCCGGGGCACAGTCGAGTGGAGAGCTGTGACCATGACTTTAATGCACTACAACCTCCCTGCTCCAAAACCTACTGGTGTAAGGCCAACGGTGGGCTGGACCTGTGGCCTGACTACACGGAGTGAAGTGCTGGCGAGAGAGGGGCGCATGTGGTGGCGAGCCGTGTCGCTTAACCTGGCAAGGCAGCTCCCGGCCTGCATCGTGCATTGCCCCGAGATGACCTGAGACCTGCACGATACACCCCCCTCCAAGCGCCGGAGGCTGTGCCGAGCATAGGCCCACCGGCAACAGCAGATCGGCGTGCTCCACTCTGGGGACATCTTAGAGCGGTGAGCCCCTCGCTGCACGGAGCGTCCGGCGAGGTCCGGGGACTGCTTCGAGTCTAGGCCCGCCCGTCTTCCCCTGAGGCCGCGTATGCTACAACCCGCGGCCACCTTGCAGGAGGAAAGTGTGCGGGCTGGTCAGACAGGCCCTCAATCTGGGGCGCAATCGGGCAGCGAGCTGTGGCCGCAGCTGGACTCCAAAGTCGCCTACCTGATCGAGGCCTACCGACGGAGGAGACTCCAGCGATCCGGATCTGCGGCCGGTATGGACGGTGAGCAGAGTGGGCAGAGGGGAGGCACGTGGGACGGTGGGCGCGTCGCTTAGCCTAGTGGGGCGACCCCGACCTGCATTTCACATCACCCCAGGGCAGCCTGGGGTTCCTGTGGTGCGGCCTCCCCTCCTAACGCTGTGTGATCGGCAGGCCCGGTGGAGGTGCCCTGCACAGGCCCACCAGCGAACGCATTGTAGCAGCAGCAGATCGACCCACTTCATCTCGGGGTCAATTCTGAGGCAGAGCAGCGAGCCCTTTACTACACGAGGCGCCCGGTGGGGTCCGGGGACTGCTCCGAGTCCAGACCCGCCTGCAGTGGTGGACTATAGCAAGCTGCATAATCGAGTGGGCGATAGGTCCAGAATGCATGCAGAATGCGAGAGGCAAGCAATCCAAGCAACATCAATCCACGCAGCATAGAATAAACACTCACAGAGTCGGGAGCTCAGATGTCGATCACCAGTAGATCGCTGCCACGTCTAGCAAGCACAGCACTCACTCAGTGAAGCTACCCAAGACTTCTGGGGTGGTGAGGCCTAGCTCAGTGCCCGGCGAACCGGCCAAAGAAGCAAACACAGTCAGTTTCAAGCGTTGGAGCCCCAGGTGGCGTGGGATCCCAGGCTGTCACGTCGCAGAGTGACCCAGACAATAAGCCGGTCCCGAAATTGGTGATAGGTTTTGTCTCCGCATTATCTACTAGCCCGGGTTGGGCCTAAATATAGCACACATAAAGCCAAGCCATAAGAGCACTTATCCAGTCCGCACCGGCTTAACACCAACTAAGAATTGAGTCAACTGCTCCCTCCTGTGAAAACACAAAGATGGGCAGAAACCACACGGCGACTGGCACGGGAACCCCGCACCCAGCGGCAACCACACTGCCACCAGGGCAAAACCAGGAGGCACCAGAACCCCCTGGGACCCTCTCACTGGAATCCAAAATTGACTCAGGCGGTGGTGCAAATTGGTGTCTCCTTGGCGCAGACCCGCACGTCACTAGAGGAGCGCATAGATAAAATCACCACGGACATCACGCTATTACATGCGGATCACCGCAAATTAGTAGAGAGGGTCAACAGCATGGAGGCAAAGTTAGAGGAGGTCCTCCCTGTCACCAAAACCACATCCGCTGCAATGCAGGAACTCACTTCCCGGATCCCCACACTAGAACAAAGATTGGACGTCTCCGAAGGCCGCTCCCAGCGTAACAATGTTTGAGTGGTAGGCTTGCCCGAGGGATCAGAGGGGCGGGATACGGTGTCATACAGGGAGCAGTGGTTGAAGTCCCTGTTGCCCACGGACACACTTTCCCCCTTCTTTGCAGTGGAAAGAGCCCACAGAGTGCCTTCGGGCCACCCACCTCCGTGCACGAGGCCTCGTCCCTTCTTGTTCTGCCTTCTCAACTACAACGACCGAGATACAATCCTTCACGAAGTGCGTAAAATGGGAGAAGTCAGAATAGACAACTCAGCAGGCCTCTTCTTTTCAGACTACGCCTTGGGTGTTCAAAAACAGAGAAGCATCTATGGGCATATACACCATTGCTGAGTGTTACACCCACTAGACATACTATTTCCATTTTAGAAAGGGGAAAGAACAAGGAGAAATAAAGGTATTTCTCCACATTGCACTACCCTTACTATTCGTAGGCTTTTGACGCATTCCCAGGTTTACAAATCCTTGTAAATCTGGGAATGCGTCAAAATCCATGGGTGTTACATGGGAAAACCCATTTCAATGCCCATGGAATGCTCCTTTGATGCAGAGTAAGGCAATGTGCTGCATTGCCTTACTCCATATCTACAAGGCCATGTAAAGCTGCGCAAAGTGGCTTTGCGTGGCCTTGTAGATATGGGCGGCACACTGCACCACCAGAGCGTCACAAAAGTGACGCTCCAGTGGCGGAAATGTGCCACAAGGGGCTTGTAAATATGCCCCTTTGTATTTGAGATTTCACAAGTAAGTTAAAAAACTTTTGTTTAAGGGTGTTGTTTGTTTGATGGAGGGCATGCACCAGTATTTATTTGTACTTTTATTCAATTTTTTTACATTTATTGTGGTGGGTGGCCTGCAGGGTCAGAAGTCGCCTAGATAATATTTGTGCATCTAATTTTTCTTCTTTTGGTATGAAACAATGTTGCACAGTTAAATACATTTTCTCCATGTTTATCAAATGTGCAATATTTATTTATTCAATTATGTGGCCTAGTCTGCCAATGGGCCATTAAGTCAGTGGGCCAAGGCCAGTACTATTCATTGGTGCATGAATCAACTGTTTCTGTGATA
Source organism: Calotriton arnoldi (assembly GCA_963921515.1). Taxonomy (NCBI): domain Eukaryota; kingdom Metazoa; phylum Chordata; class Amphibia; order Caudata; family Salamandridae; genus Calotriton; species Calotriton arnoldi. Next base: position 127,136 of record CAWUFW010020743.1, on the reverse strand, counting down.
TATGTTGTTTTAAAATAACATTTAGGGCTGGGATGCGTTGGATTAAACATAAAAGCGTGTTTTTTTGTATTTTACATTTTTTGTTAGTACAAAAAGTATATATTTGGGGTAATATTTAATGTCTTTGGAGGATGTTTGGTGATGTTTTTATAGCTCAGTTAATTTTAATTTTTGGCATTGCTGGATTAATTGTAGTGTTTTCTTCAGTGTTACCAATGCCTCTTTTGTCTGGCCTGTGTGTGTGTGTCACAAATATTTTACACATTGCCTCTTTAGATATGCCTGACTGTTCTGTGTGAAGCTAACAGAGGGTGAGCACAGACTATCTTTTAGTGTGTACCAGCTTACTCTGACTAGAGTGAGCATTCCTGCCTGGCCTTGGTGCATACCACAGCCAACCAAGAATCCCATTTCTAACATTGGTAATCAGCGATGAGGATAGGACTTGTCATTGTTCACTACTACTCTATACAAAGACCATTAGGTGTTTCAAATTCTCCTGTTCTCTCAATTGGTCATTTTCCTAAATGTAACTCCTACTTACCTTCATCAACTTGGGACTCTGGTTTTTGCACCTGTGGTACCATGACAAAATAAGAATGGCCCTAGATTTTATGTGCCTATCATCCTACATTATGAAGGAGATGAAGGATTTCTGCAAGGGGAGGGGGCTGGCTGTGGAGAAGAGATCCACAAAGCATGATCTTTAGACAGTCCTGCATGTTTATGGGGAAGCACGCTGACTAGCAGCACCAACAGACCTTGAGGGGGAGTCAGAGGATGAGGACTCCTCTGGAATTCTAAAGGATCCAAGGCCTCGGAACCTCATGGAGGACTCCCAACTAGACTCCCAAGAGGTCAGTGGCTCTGAGGAGGAAGAGGAGAGGACAAATGACTGAGCAGAGGCTCCAGTGGAGAGGGAGTCCCTTGCTTGATCTATTGTCGGGAGCAGTGGCTCCTCACAAACCCCGTCCCCTGAGGAGCTCAAGGACAGACAGTCTTTGAGGGACCTGAGGCTGCAGCTGGCCCAGCTGGCAAAAGAGGAGATAAGCGCTGAGGCTGACAAAGCCCTAGCTGAGGAGAGGATGGCTGAGACTGAAAGAGCCTTTACCAGAGATACATTTGCTCTTGAGGAGACAAAATTGGCACATGAGCATAGTTTGAAGGAACTGGACATACAAGCACAGCAAGTAGAGACCAGTGGCAGCAGCAAAATTATTGTGTCCAGTGTTAAACATACAGACCACATACTCAGAGACTTGGTGCCTAACTTCAAGGAGGGCGGATGATATTCACCAGTGGTTTCAGCGTTATGAGGTAACTCTAGAAGTGCAAGGGATCCCTGAGGAGGATTGAGGAGCTGGCATATGGAGTCATATTCCTGGTGGTAGGAGGGATTCCCTACTGGCCCTGACAGGAAGTAAAGCAATGGTAAGGAAGTATAGATTCAACCCTGGTGAGTGTAGGATGAGATTGAGGGGCTGTCAGAAACTGTCTCACTAGTCCTGGGAGGATAGTGTGGGGTACTTGTGCAGAGCACTGAATAGTTGGGTGAAGGGTAGCATTGTAAACCTTTTGAAGGGCTGTACAATATGATTGCCAGAGAGCACATGTTCATTCATGGTTTTCCAGGGCTACATCAACAACTAGTTGATTGTAAGTTCTCTGACCTCAGGGAACTTGCAAGGGAGGCAGACCTCTGGGTGAGTACCAGAGTGTCTGAAGAGGCATTTGGGAGTGATCCTAAGGGGACTGGTTCAGGTCCCCCCCCCAACTGAGAGCGCAGGAGGTTCACAGGTTCACAGTAACCCAGACAGCCCCCAGGATAGTCAGGGTTACCCCCCTTTACATGGGGGTAAAGGGTCCCATGTCTCTTCTCAGTGTAGAGGGAGAGATGGGGGTGGGCAGAGGCCCAGGGTACCCTATACCCAGCCCCAGGGCTTGGAGTATTCTCACAGGGAGCACAAGCAGGGGAGCCTGGTCTGTACCATGAGACCATCGACTGATAGGTGTCCCACGGTGTCAGAAGAGCTTGGGAGGGAAACTGCCACAAGCGTCCAACAAGTTCTAGTTTCTGGCAGTACCACTCTGCAGAGAAGTGTGCAGAAGTCTAGATGGAGGAGTAAGAGGGGGAGACAGTTCCCAGTGGGAGGACCAGTCGGTCAGGGGTTGCTACCTCTGAGATCAGAGCACCCCAGGATTGACCATGGTGAGGCCATTTCTGGCCTGGGGGGGCTCCATGCTCTGTCATATGGACAAGGGTCGGGAGACCTGTGCCAAGCAGACTCTTGCATAGCACATGGAGAATGTGTTTCCCTCGGGGGTAGTTGTACTCCCCTGGAAGTCCTGGCTTGCCAGGCACCTGCCCAGTCTAAGGGTACAGACCCTGTACTGGAGGACCATTTGCAGGATATCACCCCTGAACTGGTGGGAAAACTGGGCAGGGAGGCTGCCACAAGTGCCCTGCCAGTTCAGATTTCTGGGGGCACCACCACCAAAAGGAGGATAAGGAACTCAGAGGTGACATTTTTGTGAAAATAGCACCACAAAGCACCAATTGGGGATATTTGGTCTCGCCGGACCAGGACAAAGTCAAAACTTCAGGCAGACTGCGATGGAGCGTGGGCTGGCTACGGGGACCCAGTTAGGTCAGCTGAACAGAGTACCTTAAATCCTGGTTGTGGAGCATTGCCGTAAAGATGACACCTGCGATAGCTACTAGGAAAAGAAGTATCTTCCATCCCCAGGAGGACATCATACCCCAGAACCACCCTGTCAAGGACCATGAACCATTCTCCTGATGAATAACGGATGCAAGCCTGTGTAACTTCTGAGTAGCGGAGTATACGTTAGGGGCGTGATCTGGGATGTTAAAGCAGCAACTGCTGCCTATGACACGACAAGCTCCACCCCTATCTGCAAGGATGACGTCTAAAACCATACAATTCTGAAGAGCAACAAGTCTTGTAGCCTGAAGCTCAGCTGTGATGTTGGTGAGTATACCTGCTGTAGTGTTGATGACCCCTTCAACAACCCTGGTGAGGCGACAAATGCTGACACTATTATACATAGGTCCCCAGAAGGGCACAACACCCTTCATGGCATCCATGAATTGCTGTAGAGTAGTATCTGTTTGATCAATATCTGCTGGGTCAATAAGTCTCCTGACTCAGCACAAGTATACACTTCTCCGCTGCAGCCTGTGGTCTTTGTGATAGTTGGACGGTGCAATGTAGACAAGAGGTAGAAGGAAATCCCCTAGGAAACCAGGTGTAAGCCTGCTCTCCACAAACAAAATATACATTAGGGGGGGGTGAGCAAAGGTGGGCTACTAGTAGTGTTTAGTCGATAGGTATAGTTGCAATTGCTCTGACCCACTGGAATATTCCTGATCCTTCGACACAGAAACTAGCTGCTGTATGAACCACAGATACAGGCAGGGCTTTATCTTTGGTGATATTTCGTGCATGGAAACATTTAAAATAATTGGTAACATTGAACCCCTGAAAATCCAACATTTCTTTTTGCAGCCATGTGGCATTTTTGTTATCCTCATAAACATTCATTCAGGCATGTGGATGTAAGGTACCCTCCTTTCCTTCCATCCCAGGTGTATAACCCTGGTGTACTACTATGTATTCCAACGCTGCCTCATAATCAGAGTCGGTCATATTCATGGCGTCAGCATGATAATGTATATATACCATGGAAAGCAACAGGAACCATGCCTCACAGCTACTTAGGTAGGACAGTGGTAAAGATACCAGCAAATCATTCGTGTGCATGACTGAGGGGAGTAACCCACACAGCCAACAATTTGTGGCATTTGTCGTATTGTGTACCTCGTGGAGCATTTGGAGGAAGGCGTTTTCAACATATGTCTGTCTATGTCTCTGTTTATGTGGGGGCAACGTAATGAACAGATGCTCAGGTGAAGCCGGGGTAGTCCCTATTAAGGTGTGCACAGGATGCTGCTCGTCTAAATACCATACTACTCCAAACAGTGTTATCATTACTATGAGGATGAACACTACCACTACTATCTTACTCTTAATGGACCAACTAGACCACACAGGACCAGCCTGTCCTTTGGCGGTGCCACTAGGGGCTGTTCTTCTTCCATGATAGCACGGCCAAATAGAAACATGAGAAGAACCTTAAGAACTAGAGCTACAAAAATACAACCGACCAGCGGAGCACAAGTCACCCAGTGTCCTTTTAAAGCCTCGCTGGCAAGCTCCTATTGTTCATCAACAATGATTCTTTGAAGCACTCCCTCATGGGGGTCGCACGGTCGCGGCCCTTGCTGGAAACAAGTCCTTCTTCTCGCGGGATAGGACACCCGCCCTCCTGGGCAAGTACCCTCAACGATCATGTCCCGTGTCTCAGGCAGTGCACCAGTGTCATTCACCCTAAGCTGACGCAGGTACAGCAGACATAGTTCCTATACCCTAATCTCAAGTCCTTCCCTCACTCCTGGACTGTCCCTCTGGCACACTGACCTTCTTTCGTGGGCGCAGATTGTACCTGTCAGCTCCAGGCACTGTCTCATCAACAAAAGGGGTTGAAACTCAGGCTCAGAAAGGCAGGAGGACTCAGGTGCCTGTGAATCAGATGGGGGAGAAACTGGGGCTGCCCTTGTCTCCAGAAGGACCGCTTCAAGCAAGGCGGCGTCACTCTCTGCTTCCGTCTGCACCCCCTTAGCTGGGCATCAGAGAAAGGAACAAAGCTGGGCACCCTTTCCCCTTCTTGATCAGCGATACCGTCTCGCACCCACCCGTCAAAGGGGAGTGGGAGAGGTACTCTCTTACAGTGGGTGGCATGCACCCAATGTTTTTTTGGCCGTCGAGTTTCACCGCTGTTCGGGTGGCAAGCAGGACCAAAAGGGGGTCCCTCCAAGTTCTTGACTAGCACATACTGTCCAGGCTGTAGCTGATGCCCGGGCCCCTCTGGTACCGGCTGTAGTGTTTCTTGAATCTGTTGGTGGAGAGAACGAAGATCTTTAGTTAACTCATACAGATAGCCTATAAGTAAAGGGTGCTAAATCTCAGAAAAGCGCTTTGGTCTTTGAATGCCCCAGATATTGGCAGGGCGACCAAACACTACTTCATATGGTGACAACCCTGTCCTAGAATGTGCTGTTGCCCTCGTGGATAACAAGGCTAGGGGCAATGCATCTGGCCATCGCAATCCTGTGCTTTCCTGTATCTTTGCTAACTTCAGTTTGAGAGTACCATTGTACTTCTCAACCAGACCTGCTGACTGGGGGAGGTTGGCTGCATGAAACTTCTGCTTGATGTGCAAACCTTCGCACACCAGTTGGATGACCTTGGAAATGAAGTGACTTCCGTTATCACTCCAAATCACACGTGGCAATCCGAAGCGCGGGAAGAACTCTTTTAGGAGTGCCTTCGCCGTCGCCATAGCTGTATTCTCTTTAGTGGGGTAAGCTTCAATCCATTTACTGAATGCACAAATCACTACCAACACATACTTCAAATTGTTGACTCATTCCATTTTGATGAAATCCATCTTGGAGAACCTCGAAAGGGAAGGAAGGCGGTGCAAAATTACCAGAGGGTGTAGGAGTACCTTTCCCAGGATTATGTGTCATACAAATCATAGTGTTTCACTAAATGAGTGGCTACCTTGCTAATATTGTAATTCTGCCACTCTGGGTCCAACACCTTACATAATCCCTTGGCACTAAAGTGGGCTGGGCCATGGGCCATGGTAACCACAGGAAGTACATAGGCATTAGGTAACATCCATCGCTGTTTCTCTGACTTATCAGTTCAACACCCATCCTCATCCAGATGCACTGTACTCTCCTGCCATATTGCCAATTCGTCTAGGGTTGCCTCACTTTGTATCCCTTTGACACTCTACTGTATCCTCGAACATTTCATTGTCTGGGACCCACCTAGCCGGACCAGCCACAAACATCTTTTTCATCTTTGATCTCGCTGTTTCCTTAGCTATTTGATCTGCAAACGCGTTTCCTCTACCAACATCATCTGTTATTGCTTTGTGGGCACTACATTTTATTATCGCTAACCTTTTGGGAAGTGTTAGAGCTGACAAGAGTCTATGTATCAATGGGCCATTCTGTATCCGTAATCCATGTGATGTTAAAAATCCTCTCTCTGCCAAGAGGAGTCCAAAATTATGGGCGACCCCAAAGCGTACTGGCTGTCAGTATAAATATTGACAGCCAGTCCCTCACTCAACTCACACACCCTCAGAAGCGCAACCAGCTCCGCAGCTTGGGCTGATTGGTATGGAACACAGGATGTCTCAACTATAGTGTGTAATGTTGTAATTGCATATGCTGCAGTGGTGGTGCCGTCTGGTAGTTTGAAGCAATAGCCATCGACATATAGTTCCCCTTGGGGTTCAGATAAGGGAACATCAGTCAGGGCTAACCGTCCCTTTGTTTCCTCTACCGTTCAGTATACACAATCATGTGCATCAGTGTCATTGCCCGCCGAAGGGAGGGGTAGTTACTTGGCTGGGTTCAGAGTGGCACATCTTTTGATGGTAATGTGCGGAGCAAACAAGGTTAATTCATATCCGGTCAGACATGCACTAGTAAGGTGCTGTGTCTTTGTCTTATTCAAAAGCGTATCCACAGCATCGGGTACCATTACTGTGAGTTCAGTATCAAGAACGAGCCCCGCCGATTGTCCAATAGAAACTGCCACCACCGCGGCAGCTCTCAGGCAGCTCGGGAGCGCTCTGGCTATGTTATCCAGCATTGCGGAAAAATAAGCGCAGGGTCTTTGCTTACCACCAAAGCCCTGTGTTAAAACAGAAAGCGCGCAACCGTCCGCCTCATGTACGTAAAGCACAAAAGGCGTCTGGTAATCAGGAGTACCAAGCACAGGAGCGGAGCAATGCGCAGCCTTTAATTGCTCAAAAGCTTGCTGGCATGCAGATGTCCAAGGCAGGAGTTCATGCACTTCTTTAGTGGTCAGGTAAAGGAGGGGTTTTGTTAGTAAGGAATAATTGGGGATCCAGTGTCGACAATACGAGGTAATGCCAATAAATGCGCGCACTTCACGTTGAGTCTTGGGAACAAGCATATTAGTAATAGCAGCTATGCGTTCAGGTGTTAGCTTGCGACCCTCCTTCGACAGTAGGTGACCTAAGTAGGTGACCTCCTGTCGATAATATTGAAATTTAGAAAGGGACACCTTATGGCCATGATGTGCCAAATGCAACAGCAATTTAGCGGTGGCATCTCTGCAACCATCCTCAGTATCAGAGGCCACAAGGAGATCGTCCACGTACTGCAATAGCACATTACCAGTGGGAAGCACCAAAGAATCCAATTGACTTTTTAGAGCTTGACTATAGATACTAGGACTCTCTGAATAGCCTTGGGGAGCACGACAGAATGAAAAACTCCTGCCGGCTAATGCGAATCCAAACAGATATCTGCTATCTGTATGAATTGGAATGCTAAAGAAAGCAATCTTCAAATCAATAAAGGAAAAGAACTTTGCTGACGGGGGAATCATTGTCAATATCGTGGTAATGTCTGGGACTACAGGATATTGGGGCACAACTATTTTATTGACCTCTCTGAGGTCAATTACAAAGCGGTAAACATCCGGATGGGCATCAGAAGAGTCCAAGGGGGCCCTCCCAAGAATCGGAAGGATAAGGCTGTTACACACATTCGCTACTGTCTCCTCGACCACACCAGTCTTAATCAAATCCTGAATTATTTGCAACAAAGCCCTTTCTCCTGCTTGCAAAATCTTATACTGGAGGGTACTTGGCAATACAGCATTATCCTTAACTGTAATAAAGACTGGCTGGATCTGGAGTAACCCTACATCCGTGTCTCCTGCTGCCCATAAACTACGGGGCACAACCTGGAACTCTGCAGGGAGGGGTGCATCTTTTGCAAAGCATTGTTTTGCACGAGCCACTTGTGGCCCAATCGTCATGTAAACACCATCCACAGAACAAAAGATGGTGGCATGTAATCTCTTCAACAAATCCAATCCCATCAAATTTTCCCCACAATTTGTCGTTAACAGAATTGGCGAGTCCACCGTAAAGGGACCTATAGTCAAAGCAAGAGGTTTGGAAATGGGGCTAACAACCGGCATGCCTGAAAAACCTACCGAAACATTGTTTTGGCCAGACAGAGCTGCCCCTGGGACCAGTGAACGAGAAACAGAGCTATTCATAGCACCCGTGTCAAGTAAGAACGTCTTGGGCGTGCCCTGTAAATCCGCAGTGACATAAAGTCCCCACTGATCTACAGGCACTGGAACTGGTCCCTTACCCTGTCCCTGGCTGTCCTAGCTGTGGGACATCCCCGTCACCTCGTCCATGTCATAGTCGTCATGATAGTACTGCCTTCCGCGGTGGTCGTTGAAGTAGTTCTTACTCTGCTGATCTTACGATGTATCCTCAAACTGACCATCTCTGCGGCCACCTTCTCCTCTACAAGGTCCCCTATAGCCCCTACCACTCGGGCCTCAACTTTCTGCAGCAATTCCGGACACTCACTTCGCCAATGTCCCTCCTTTTTACAGTACGCACATTGGTTGTACCCGATGGGCGTACCCGATGTACTGTTCCGATCAGACCGGGATCCCCGTTGAGCGGGACCCGAACCCCTTCCTCTACCATTCCCCCTTGCCACCTGCTGCATCAACACCCTCGTCTTCAACTCCTTTGACTTTTTCTCCACCTTCTCTTTGTCCTCATTTTCCCTATGCTCGTAGTACTGTGCATACTCAATATTACTGACGGTAAGGAGGTGGTCCAAGTACTTTCTGCTGCCTGCAATCTAGTTGCAATCTCAGGAAGCAAATTAGTGACAAACCTGTTGACGAACAGACGAACACCACCCTGCACCAATAGATCCTGACCACTAAAGTCCAGAAACACCCCTTCAAACCTAGTAAAGAAATCGGACATACTTTCATCCTTCTCGCCGGGCTTGCGCTCCTTATCCCATCCCATGTTCCACCCAATTCCACCACATGATCCTGCATATGTACCTGCCTCCATATATCCACCGGTACAAACAGACCGAAAAACAACTCTATACCAGCTAATGTCATCACTGTGGAGGAGGACGTCTCCGTCAATTCTTTATAGTACGCTGTCGGATTTTTCTGAGGGTCCAGTAATTGCACTTTTAGGGATATTACCTCACTCCTCTTCCAAGGAGTGTAGATCCACTGTTCCTGGAAAAGGGCCTCCACCAGTGGGCGAGTAACGATATTATTGACATCTCGCAACTCTGGTATTTCGGGGTGGTAAATTGGATGCACTTCCCTCATGGGGAACTGTGACACTGTTGTCGGGACCTTCTGAAGCAATCTACCCCGATAACCCACCAATGTCATCACATTACTGAAAACCTCATTTGGGGCCATATCTGTAGTATATACCCTGTCCCGAATGTCATAAATTATCTGTGGTGCAATACCCTTAAAACACTGTTAAGCGTGGCCGACATATGCTTAAGAGCATGTTGCTGCATAAATAGCTCGTAATCTTTCATCACACTCCACATATCTTCCACAATATAAATTGAATTCCGGGCCCACTGTGCAGCCTGGTAAGCCACCATTCTCTTTTCCTCATCACCCACAGCAGAGCGTACCAACACTTTATCCATGCATTCACGTGCCGCCACCCAATTCACATCAAGCACTCCACGCACAGGCATCTCTGTATTTTGCGATACCTGAGGTAACACACCCAAAGGGGAAAGAGCAGATGAAGAAACAGGTACCATCGCGCTCAAAGACTGTGCCGCAGGAGTAAGAGGAGTCCTGACCACGGGCATGGGGTCGGGAGACAGAGTGAAGGAACAGACGGCACCCGTCCCTGTAACTGGCGAGAGTGGGGAAGAAGCGGGCGGGCTGAGGCTGAAGCAGTAGAGCTAGAAACAGAAAGAGTAGGAATAACAGAACCAGAGGCCGAAGACTGAGGTGTCAGAGTTACAGGATATAGTCGTTCACGGGCATAGGGAGGTGGGGGTTGGGAATCCAACAACTCCTCAACGAAGACATCACCTTCCTCCCTAGCCACATAACACTTATCACTCTGCAAGCGAAACTTCCTGTCCGCACACTCTATGCCTTTCTCGATCTTTTCTCTTTCCTATGCCACTGCTTTCTGCGTTATCGTTTGCGTCTGTCCCCTCTGTGCTTGCCACTCTGCTCTCATACGTCATTGCTTCGCTTCCTTCTGCCATGTTCTCAGAGAATCAAACATCGACTGTCTGCACTTTTTGGCGAACAATTTGTCCTGCAAGTAATTCAATTTTTGCTCATCAAATGTGCCAGTAAGCGGCCACTGTAGATCGACATTGTCCCTCATATATTTATTCCACAACGTGCTAAACATAATAGGGCCAATACCATGCTTGACGTATACATAACAATTTGGGGTACCCTCTGGAGGCGCCGGCTGCCTCTCTTCCAATCGAGCTTCAGTGGAAGAACACCGACATCCGAAACACCCTAACTTACTTAGACAAGGCATCTTAGTATAAGACACATACACCGTCCCCAACGGACAAACAGAACACCAACCAACAACTGATCCAAGAACCAAATCCAAGCGGTCCAAAACCACACAAGACAGTCCGCAGACTGTACCAAGACAGGAAGACAGGCTCTAGCCCCAGATCTTTTCAAAAGTAAGCCGAATTTCCAGTTGGCCTGGCAGATTGTTCGCAAACAGCCCCAAACCTTTTCAAGAATGAGCCGAATTTCCAGTTGGCCTGGTAGACCGTTCACAAACACTCTGTGTCTTTTCAAGGGTCCTCAAACCCACCAAGTTCAAGACAAGACAGTCCGGAGACTATACCAGACACAGCCCGCAGGCTTGTTCCGTTCAACCATGGCGCCGCCACATTTTCGAGGAATTCAAGTCACTCACCTGGTGCACTCAGGCCGAGCAATATTATTCTCCACTGCCGACTCTTCGGACCAACAGTCAAATCCAAGGTTCCGCCTTCTCAGGACTCTGGCCGGTGACCACTAGACGAGGAGTCGCCCGATCAGCCGGGCGGGGCAGCCAAGAGAACTGGGCTCTTATCATGTGGGGATCCCCGATCAGCCTGACCGACCGGACACCACCCGACCCTACAACTCGATTACGGGCGAGTCGGGTCACCTTGTGGAGTCCCAGTTCGGGCGCCAACTGAAGGAAGTGACCCGAAAAGAGTCACCCGGGTTTCCTGCAACCACCTTATAGCCTTCCCCAAAACGAAGAGTCGGTCAGACAGTAGAGAATACAAAACAATCGTTTATTACCAGTACTCTGCAGAAGAGTCCAATCTGACCTGTACCCTAAGATGTCTGCTGAGGGACTGGCCACCCAACAGTCGGCAACGCATAAACATTCCTCCCAAAGGTCTCTTAACCATGCCCACAATGTAAAGTTACCGGCTTAGGCCGAACATGAACAAAGGAGCCACAAAGGGATGGACTACCACCTGCCAGATGGGTACATGTTATCACCAGCTCAAGGTTGCCGTGCTGGGTTTCGGCGACCCCTAACATGGGAGCCGAGCTACACACAAAGATAGGTATGCGAGGGCAAAATGGACTATTCATTAGTAAGGCAGAAGGCAACCTTGAGCAAAAGAGAAAAATAATAACTGCGTACAGCGTTCTGCTGAGGCAAGCAATACGAGCAATAAGGCCTGGTACAGACATAGCCTGATTGGGATTACGAAATATAAAATGGAGTCACACTTGCTAACTAAAGCCCGCACATTGCATGGATAACCGTTACACGAGTGGGTTACATGACATGAATACGAATGGTGTCTCATTTAGCCGCACACTGCTATCCTAATATATTGTAAAACGAGTATATAACGAGAATGGGATTTTCAAATCTAACAGCATGGATCCGCATCGAAGATGTGCCGTGCAGAAGAAGCAACGCCTCTGGTCTGAGATGCAGCAGGGCTTATCCTTCTTGATCTATCGGTGGCGTTCGATACTGTTAATCACCCAGCCCTACTTGAATCTCTGAAGTGTCTCTTCGGCAACAATGGCAGCGTCTTAAAATGGTTCACATCTTACCACCAACACCGTTCGCAACAAATCAAAATCAACTCATGTCCATCTAAACCCACACGGGTCGATCTAGGAGTGCCGCAGGGCTCCATTCTATCCCCCTCCCTTATCAATCTCTTCATGGAACCCCTGACGGTCATCTTGAAGCAGGCAGGGATCAAATATCACCTATATGCTCATGACAACCAACTTTACTATTTACTACAAAATTAAATCACCCAGTGACATTCGACATCTTAACGACACACTGATCAAGTTACAATCCTGGTTTTGCTCTAATCATCTAAAACTAAACCCCATCAAAACTGAAGTAATTCTATTCTTCCCCAAAAGCAACCACCTTCTAATCCACTAATGGCTCTATGACCTGAATGCCTTAAATTGCTCTCTCACTATATCCAACTCTGCAAAGTCCCTTGGTTTCTTCCTGGGCAAAAACCTGTCAATGAAAGAACACATCAAAAATTCAGCAAAAGGAGTGCTGTACTCACTAAAAAACATTAAGAAAATTAAACCTTTCATTCCCGCCGATGATTTCAAGACTGTGGTGCAATCCTTGGTCCTTACCAAACTAGACTATGGTAATGCCATTCTCACGGGGACGCCGAAATCTCACCTCGCCCCCCTTAGATCAGTTCTTAACTTGGCAGCCCGGCTCATTTCAGACGTCAAACGATTTGAACACATCACTCCGGCCCTTAAGAGCCTAATCTGGCTTCCCATCGAAGGAATATGTACTTACAAGACTGCCTGCATCATCCACTAAGCACTTCACTCACACACTCCCAACTACCTTGAAAACAAGCTAATGAAAGATGGGTCTACCAGATCTTTGAGAAGCTCTAATGCTCTTTTACTCATACCTCCCAATCTAAAAAAATCAGCAACCAAGTCTCGCACTTTTTCCGGAAATGCTCCGAGCATATGGAACTCTTTACCTTGTGACCTTCAATGCAACCCCTCCTTCCCTAACTTCAAAAGAAACCTGAAACAACTCCTCCTCAACAAGTACTTTAATTCCTAGATTAGTGACCTTGGGTAATTATAGCATGTACAGATCTAGTCCCGACGACCATAGGCTGTTTATCTGTTTTATGCTGTCTATTAGATCCTCTCGAATTGCTTCTCTTGTTTTTGGTACTGCTTTTATTTTCTTTGATGTTTACTATTTTCTATTTTGAAGTCTCTCTTCGTTTGTTGTTTACATGTCTGTTTTACTGTATTTTCTGTTCACGATTTTTTAAAGCACTCTGATACCTTCGGGTCTAGCAAGCGCTATATAAAACTTATAAATAATAATAATAATAATAATAATAAGGGCTGCGGTGCGATGTCAAGTTGCGTCGCCGTTGAGGACCGCGGTCAGGAAAAAAGGAGATGGAAGGCATAAAGTTGGCGGGAAGACCACCCTAGGGCTGACAGGGATAACAGGCACCCACAAAAAAGGATTGTCGGCTCCTGCTAGGTCCCAGGATGAGTGCTGGCCCCCACCACAGCCCCCCCAATTATTACAACATAGTTGTTTGGGTACCCTGGGTGGGACCAGGGCACTCAACCATAAAGAAAAAAACAGCACATATGTGAAACGAAGGGAGTAGCTGCTCATTTCAAATTCACTGCATCTGCCGGGAAGCACCACATAATACCCTAAGAGAACTTTTTATTTGTATTTTTGATCCTCCTGGTGCCCCTAGAGGGGCAGGAACATTAACAAGCATTTGTTTTAATGTTGTGGGTGGCTGCAGGGAGCACAGCAGCCCCCACAGAACATTAAAAAAAGTTTGCAGTAAGTCTTCTGAGTCATTGAATACATGACCCTAGGAGAACTTATCATAGTTTTTAAAGCTCTCCAAGTTGGAGTAGTATGCTCTTCAGTTGGAGTGTGTGGACTCCTTGTGGTTGGTTAGTTGGCTGTATTTTGAGGCCTAAAGAGAATTTAAAAAAGACTCAAACAAGCTTATGGTTGATCCGATTACAAATGCCTCATTTAAAATATTTTTGGGACATTAAGTACTATTCAAATCAAAAAGTAAAGTATGGAATGCTTGAATTAATCTCAGACACTGGTAATTGTTCGGGCACCATCCCAATCTATTGCTATTTTGTACACCATGCCACCTCAGTTTGGACCCAGCCATATGCAAATCAGTCTTGACCCTGTTCCAATGGGAGCAATTCAGCCCGGACTGCAAGGCCAGGTCCTCCATGAACCTGATCACAAGAGACCTAGCATTGGTTCACACTGATAACAGCTCATCAGCTAGGTATGGTGTGGTTCCCATGACACAGTGGGCCTGGGATCCAAGTTCCACCTGGGGCGACACAGTGAAGTATACAGAAAGTGATAGATGGAATGTGTTAGACCTGGCAGCCTTAGAGTAGTCTTACCCCCAGCTTTTTGCATTACTCCTCTACTTTTCTGACCATGTTTTTGCTGGTATTAGGACTCTATGTGCTTTACCACTGAGAACCAGTGCTAAAGTGCTTGTGCTCTCTCCCCTAAACATGGTAGTATTGGTTAATCCCCAATTGGCATATTTGATTTACTTATAAGTCCCTAGTAAAGTGGTAATACCTGTACCCAGGACCTGTAAATGAAATGCTACTAATGGGCTTGCAGCATTTAAGTAGACCTTTATCCATGGCTCAGGCCTGCCATTGCAGAGCCTGTATGTGCAGTTAACACTACCCTGTCACCCTGGCAAAATAATTATTTCACTAGGCACAAACCTTCCTTTTTTTTACATATGTCACCCAAAGGTTGGCCCTGGACATCCCAGGCAGGACATGTACTTTTAAGTGTTACGTGTCCTGGTAGTGAAAAAATCTCAAGTTTGTTTTCACTACTGCAAGGCCTATCTCTCCTACAGGATACTATTGGTATTGCCGTATTACATTTTATAAGTGTAATTGCCAATTGGGAAGAGATAAACCCTTCATGTCTGGAGTCTCTGGAATCACAATTTAAAATCCAAACTTATGGTGAATTCGGATTTTAAATTGCAATTGTGAAAAGGCCACTTTTAGAAAGTTGGCGTTTTCCTGCTTCAGCCATTTGTTGCCTGTAGCCTCTCTCTGCTCACAAGGCAGGGTGTTGTTGGCAGTTGGCTTTTGTATTCTTCCTTGAAAACCATACACAACGGGAGCTTAGGTGTGTCTCAATGGGACATCTCTGGCAGGATAGGAGGGAAGAGCTGGGCATAGCCTCACTTACACATGGATAGGTTGTGTCCTGTCCACGCACAAAGGGCTGCATTCCCCCTGTAGTGAGGCTGGACCCAGGGCAGGAAGGTAGGGTCACGTGGCTAGGTTAGGCCCAGGAAAAAGCACTGGCATTTTTACAAGTACACGTTTCTTAAGTTGCCTTCTCTTTGACACGATGACTTTTGACACACATTTGCTTGTGTGACTGTACAAGGATTAGTTTCTCTGAAACCATATTGCATACAATTCCACTTCGTAAGTACACTATCATGATACCTTGAACATTTTGTACAAGCCCTCGACACATATTGTGCAAATGTTGTTGTTTGCTATTTTGTCCATGAGGCTACATTGCTATCACAGAGACGATAAACAATGAAGGCTCAGCTGGAGCATCGACATGGAAGCATGGTTGCTATTGTTAAAAATACACCAATATTTCCATGCTCAATTCAGGGGAGCACTCTCCTGTCATTGCGAGGTCATTGCTGTGTCGTAATCTCAGCTCAGCTGATTTCTGGCTATCCACTGCAAGGAGGGATGTCCAACTTGTGACCAAGATGGGGAATTACATACATTGCCTTCAGGTAATAAGGAGTTGGATCATCTAATAGGGGATTCTTGGCAGAACACCCACCCCAGGCAACTAGGTTAGGGAACGCATAGTAGGAGTACCATGTACCCAGTACTTATATGCCAGCATATATACACTGTTTTAGCACGATGGTGGAATTGTTAATTCTTTTCACTATCCTTATATTGCTGATCACTTTTATCTGCTTCTGTCTATTAATCATTGCAGCGCACATATTTTATACAAGAATATGTGATGTATTTAAAAGGCAGGACATGTACTTTTAAGTGTTACGTGACTCTATGAGACGTTATTGAGGTGGACAGCCCCTATTCTTTCTATATTCCTTGAAGGCCGGTTAACTAATTAGGGTCTCATATATTTGTTTATATGGTTTGAGAGCACGCAGTGCCCATACCTGAATGATTGATCACATATCCATGAGCAATATATGAGCTCCACGAAGAAGCATATTAACTATTCCTATATCGGATTCCTTTGGAACCTTTAGTACAAGGTGAGCATAGTAGAAAGGTCTCACTCCAATTCCTATATGTTTGGTCTAAACACATGAGGTCTAAACAAACACATCTCTCTTTTTTACGCAGGCTGTACACAGGCTATCTTGTTTTTGTCCTGAAGAAGACCCACGTTTGATGCTTATAATTAGCACATATACATAAGGGTCGAAACGTAGACGCATAAATAGAAGCACGCAATTCAAATTTGACCGTCACCTATTGAACATGAGTAACTCTAGGTCATTTGGAGAATAGTAACATGTTTTTACTCTGTGCTTCAATGTCATTGTCATTCATGTAGTTAGTCCTTTTTGTACCCAATGTATTTGATGTGGTTTATGTATATTACACACTTTATTTCACTTTGTCTCACTTTTGCACTAGATAATGTGTAATTGACCTGCTTTTCATGTTGATACATGACTCTTTTTGCTATATAAAATTCTGAATAAATTACAGAGTAACACAATTAGTTTGTGCTATTTACTTTGAATATGTGTTTAGACCGATATTTATAACATTTAATGATATCCCAACGTAGAAGGGGATATTAAATTTGGAAGAGATTTAGCTTTGAAAAGTGTGCTGCTGAAGACTGCAACTCTACTGGACTGCACTCTGCTGGACTCCTACTTTACTGTGCTAATCTGCTGTCTGCTGCCCTCTTACCTGGATGAGAAGGACTGGACCTGAATCTCTTGACCCCAGAAACCACAGTGACTCCAAGGGCTAGCTGGCTGGCCTCCTGATCTGAAGCCTCAGGGACATAACATGCTTCCAACCCCTGCACCTGGACTCTGCCATCTGTTTTTCTGCCCTGCCAAGTGGTGCCACCCCAGTCCTGGACCCTTGGAAGTGGGCTTAAGGGACTTCCCAGCTGAACTGATTCATCTTCTCTGCTGAGCGATGCATCCCCAGGCAGAACCGATGCATCTCCTCGGCTGAGCACCGCATCCCGAGCAGAACCAAAGAATTGCCGCTGCTGCATGGATTTGACTCATTTGAAAAGACGTGCATCGCCGCCGCATCCCACATCTTGGGACCGACGCGTCGCCTTTGGAACTGCCGCTGCACAACGCTTTTCCAAGCACAAGCTCCTCGCATCCCTCATTGACAACAGTCTTGATGATGACAAAGGAACTCCACATCACAGCTTCATCGGAACAGATGCATCACCTCCACTGCACCTTGCATCCTCAACATCGAACTTCACATCACAAGCTCCATTTACAGGATCCTTGACGTCGATGCAACAGAACCTCGCACCACAGCCTCATCGCATCTCGGAACCGACGCATTGCTTCAGCTGGGAGACGGTCCACTCAACACTTCGCAACCAGGATAAAAGGTACTTTGTTCAGTGGGCCTAACTGGGTCCCTGTAGCCGGCCCTCGCTCCATCGTGGTCGGCCTGAACTTATGACTTTGTCCCGGTCCAGCGCGACCAGATATTCCCAATAGCAATTTGTTCTTTCTAGCTCTATTTTTCACTATATACTATAAAAACCTAAAAAAACTACATAAAATATATATATTGGATATTTTGTTGTTTTGGTCTTGTTTTATTTATTAAAATCAAAGCTATTTTTCTAACCTTGTGTGGAATATTTTTGTGTGGTGTTTTCACTGTTTGCTGTTTGAAGTGTTGAACAAATGCCAAACACACAGCCTCTAAAGTTAAGCCTGCCTTCTCTGTGCCAATCTACCAGAGGGTGAGCACAGGTTAATTTAGGGCTTTCCTGTTTCTTACCCTCACTATGATCATGGTTGCTGCTTGACCAGGGCTTATGCCCCAGTCAACCAAAAACCCACTTTATAACATTGGTGATCAGTGGTGAGATTAGGACTTGTGTTTGTGCAGTGCCATACAGTAATTTGGTGTACACTACCATTCCATATCTAAGACCAAATTCAATTTTGTTTAATTTTTCCCTGATGGGCATTTTTGATTTTCAAAAATCATGCCTTTGTTTGTTGTGTCTGAAACCACATCTGCAAGCATGGGATTTGAGCTGGCTAACATGGGGCTCTACACTGAAGACCAGCTCTAGGACTTCTGCCAGGAGTTTGGACTTCCTGCCAAGACCACCACCAGAAAGGTGGAGTTGCCAAAGGCACTGAGGGCCTGGGCAGAAGCTCACTCCATACTGGTTGCGACCACAGGAGAGGATTAGGAGGTGGAGGAAATAACTGCAGCAGAAGGGAAAGATTTGACACCAAGAATGGAACTCCCTGCCAGGGAAGGGAGAAGTGTCTCCTGCCATGGCATGTCCCTGGAGGAGCTGGAGGAAAGGAGGGAGGAAAGGGATTTATTCCTGCAAATAGTCAAATTAAAAATCGAGGAGAAAAAAAACTGAAAGAGCCTTGGAAGAGAAGAAAATTCTACTGGCTCATGAACTTAGTCTGAAAGAGCTGGACATGAAAGCCAGGCCGGCAGATTGCAGCAGTGATGGTGGCCCAATATATGCAGTGTCTGAGGGCGACAAAAGAGTTTGCATTCCCAGGGATCAGGTGCTCAGTTATGTGGTGGGATATGACATAGACAAACGTTTTTCTGCCTACAAGGTAGCCGTGAGAATCCACATGGTCCCAGAAGAGCATTGGGGTTGTGGTCTGTGGAAACACATGCTTACTGTGGGGTGTGACACACTTCTAACACTAGAGAATGGGGACCAAACAAGATACACTCCCATGAAGGCCATTTTAATTGCAAAGTTATTGCTGATACCCTGAGAAGTTTCAGGGACCACCAGAAGCTCCACGACCAGTCCTGGGTAGATTTTGTGGATTACTCCAGCAATACACTGAATAGTTGGGTGCAGGGCAGCAAAGTGAATGATTATAATGGGTTGTACAATCTGATTATGAGAGAGCTCATGCTTAGTGTCTGTTTTTGCAGAGTTACGCCATCACCTAGTTGACAGTAAGCTGACTGTCCCCAGGAAGCTTGCTGAGGAGGTGGACATCTGGGCTAGCACCAGAGTGTCCAAGCAGGTATCTGGGGAGACTCCCACAAAGGTGGTCAGGGTTACAACCACAAGAAAGAGGGGGGAGAAAAACTTTAAAATAAGGAGTTCTCTAAAGGCCCCCAAAATAAACCTCAAGGGAGTAGTGGTAACCGGACACCGTCTGACAAGAAGAAGGGGTTCTTTGACAAGCAGAAAATGAAGTTTGCACCCCAATAAGCTGAGTGCTATAACGATAGGCACTCAAAGGGTGACTCCAAATGCCGTAAGAGGGCACAGCCACCCACCAGTGGGCAGACACCTTAGTTGGATAGTGTAGTGCTCGGGGAGGAGATAGTTGCAGTTACCTTTGGAGAACAGATATAGATAACCCTAGTGTCCCTGGGGGATAAAGAGATGGTGCCAAAAGCCCATATTCCCTGACAATAATTCCAAGTACGAATAGTGGGTCACTATCAATGGTCAAGGGGTGGAGGCTCTGAGAGACACAAGAGCCAGTATGACTACTGTGAAAAATCAGCTAGCTGGTGTCCTCAGAGCAGGTCTTCCCAAACACATTCCACCAAGTCATAGAAACTGATAATCGTGAGAGTCATCTACCAGTGACCCTGGTTCCCTTTGATTGGGAGGGGTAGTCTCAGGTTCTCTGAAAGTAGCTGTTAGCCCTGTCATGCCTGTAGATTGTCTGTTGGCGAAAACCTGGAGCACACTACCATGAGGGAGGTAGAGCTCAGGTCACACTTCGAGATGTTGGGATTGCCTGAGTGGGTCTCTATGCCCACATGGTCCATGGCTGCCTGTGACGGGAGTCAAGGGCATCCGGAGCCTGGAACAATGGCCCAGACAGCTGTAAAGAAAAAGAGGGGCAAGGGGCATGGAAAACTAGACCCTGAAGTTCCTGCCATCGAGGGTGACGGGGCACCTAAGGAGGACGCTCCCGAGCCAACAAGGGAGGACCAATCACCCTAGGTGACCTGCCTGAGCTTGCTGGTTGGCAAGTTGATTATGGGCCCACCAGGGAGGAATGCTACAAGGCGCAGAGAGATTACTCCACTTTAGAAGGCTTGAGGCTGCAAGCTGAGGCCCAGACAGCAGGTGACACCTTTGGAGATCATCTGCTCTATTGGGAGAATGACCTCCTATGTAGCGAGCCTAAGGCTTCTGGATCGGAGGCAGCCTGTGTGCTGGTGGTCCCCCAGTGTTACAGGACCTTCCTACTGGGTTTGGCTCATTGACTACCCTTGGCAGTACATCTAGGGCAAGAAAGACCTTTGCTTGGCTTGTGTCCCACTTTTATTGGATTACATGTACTTTTAAGTTTTACATGTCCGGGTAGTGAAAAATTCTCAAATTCCTTTTTCATTGCTGCAAGGCATATCTCTCCCATAGGATAATATTGAGATTAACTTATTACATTTAAGAAGTGTAATTTGCAATTGGGAAGAGATAAATACTTCAAGTCTAGTCTCTCTGGAATCACAATTTAAAATCCAAACTTATGGTGAAACTGGATTTTTAACTGCAATTCTGAAAATGCCACTTTTAGAGAGTTGGCATTTTCTTGCTTTAGCCATTCGGTGCCCGTAGCATGTCTCTACTCACATGACTGGATGTAGGTGGCAGTTGGGCTTTGTGTATTCCTCCTAAACAGCCACACACAATGAGAGCTTAGGTGGGTCTCAATGGCCATCTCTGGAAGGATGGGAGGGAGGAGCTGGGCATAGCCTCACTTACACCTGAAAAAGCTGTGTCCTGTCTACACACAAATGGCTGCATTTCCCCTTTAGTGAGGCTGGAGCCAGGGCAGAAAGGGAGGACCTCTGTGCACTTCAAAGGCATGTCTTTGAAGTCTCCCCCACTTTAAAGACACCACTGGGTACAGGACACCTCCAAGTCAGTACACTTCTAGAAATGTGGATCCTCTGCCAGGAAAAAGGACTGCTGTGCTGCTGAAGGACTTCCACTCTGCTGGACTGCACTCTGCTGGACTCTTGCTTTGCTGTGCTGATCTGCTGCCTGCTGCACTCTTGCCTGGGTGAGAAGGACTGGACCTGCATCTCTTGACCCCAGAACCCAGAGTGACTCCAAGGACCTTAAGGACATAACAGGCTTCCAACCCTTGCACATGGACTCTGCCATCTGTGAGTCTGCCCTGCCAAGTCGTGCCACCACAGTCATGGACCCTTGGAAGTGGGCCTAAGGGACTTGCCAGAAGAACCAACACATTGTTTCTGCTGAACCATGCATCCCCAAGCAGAACCATTGCATTTCCTTGGCTGAGCGGCGCATCCCTGAGCAAAACTGATGCATCTCCTTGGCTGAGCGGTGCATCCTCGAGCAGTACCGACACATCCCTGCTGCTGCATGGATTGGACCGGTTACAAAAAGACTTGCATCGCCGCTGCCTCCCGCATGTTGGGACCGACGCACCACCTTCAGAACCACCACCACACAACACTTTTCCCAGTGCAATCTCCTCGCATCCCTCATCGACGGCAGACTCGAAAATATCGGCTGAACTCAGCATCGCAGCTTCACCGCTCATCGGAACCGACACGTCACCTCCGCTTCCCCTCGTATTGTTGACACTGGACTTCGCATCACAAGCTCCATCGACAGATGCCTCAACATTGACACAACAGGACCTCGCACACAGCCTTGTTGCATCTCATAATTGACGCATTGCCTTGGCTGCGCAATGCATCTTTGATGCGGATCCATGCAATGCTCCACAACCAGGATTTAAGGTACTTTGTTTAGCTGACCTAACTGGGTCCCTGTAGCTGGCCCGTGCTCCATTGCAATCAGCCTGAACTGGTGACTTTGTCCCGGTCCAGCGCGACCAGATCTTCCCAATAGCCTTTTGTGGCGCTATTTTTCAGTATAAACTTTGAAAATCAACATCTCCGGTTCTACTAATTGGATTTTTGTCATTTTGGTCTTGTTTTTTTAATAATTAAAGCTATTTTTATCTCTTGCCTAGGCAGCGCATGCACTGTCTTTTTCAAGATATGCTGTATCTAGAATATGGGCTTTAAGCACTGCCCATCTTTCTAATTGGCTACTTTTACTGTCCTTTGTAAATGGCTGCTTCTTTGATTAATATGCTCAGTAATCCCTCCTTTTCTACTTTTGTAATCTTCCATGAGGAACGCTCCTGTTACATGTGCTCCTACTCTTCATGTATTTATTACTTTGTGAGCACTCTTCTTTTATTTGTGCTTATTTAGGCTCAGGTATTCGCTCGCACCCACCCTCTCACAATCTCCTCTGGCCGCATTTGCCTCTTCCTCCTCCATCCTGTTATTTCTTCCCTGCTCGCTCTTTGGTGTGTGTGCAGCTTCAGCTCCCAGCCTTCCCTCCACCACCACCTCTCGCCCATCGAGTTCACTTAATTTCCCTGTGCTGTGCCGTCCTCCAACCACCAAGTCCATGCCGTATTTTTTAAACACAGTTAATAGCATGCAAAACTGGTGCATTCTAATTTTTCACGGCCATCAACCTGTGTAAAAATGTACATCTTTCAACAGTCAGTGTGTGAAAAAAGTAGTTGTTTTTACAATGGTTGGGTGCTGCAGAGCTTTATACATAATTATACTGCAGCCGTTACTATGTTGTCAGACTCATTGTCAGACACATAACGTGTATCTCCACATGGTCTGACGACTAAGGGCAAACCCATATCGTTTTAAGGAGGGAAACTCAGTCAGAAGAAGAAATATACTCAATAAAGAAATACCATTACAGGTCCTGCCCCCACTGGGCACATCGCTGCAGTCACTGTCTGGAATTTTGGCGGTGCTTCCCCTAGAACAGCAGGTAGCCAAGAGGGGGAGGGGCCATGTGGTTAGTGTGTGGCTGCCCGCGGCCCACGCAGGGGGCCCCATAGGAGGGTGTCCACCTTAGTGCCACATTAGGCACAAACCCTATGGGCTAGTTTCTGGACCTCTGGGGTCCGGAACTTCCTGTCATTTCTGGCATGCCGAGTTGGCGGGGGCCAGGTATATTTACCTCCCCCACCCATCCGGTGATCCTTTCGCGCCGAGGTTCCACGCCGTCTGGTTGTGATTCTGGCCGGGTCCGGGAGCTCTTCGCTGCGGTGAGTTATTTTCTAGCCGCCACCCCCCCCCTCCTTTTAAGTGAGTGCGGCCGCCAACCAGCCATTGCCTGGGTTGGGGGCTGGCAGTGAGGGGAGGGGGCAAGGCTCCCGGTGTATGGTCCCCCAGCTGGGGCATGTGTCGCGGTCCATCCACGAAGAGCAGAGGCAGCAGAGCAGTGGCAGCGTCGGGCTATAGAATAGGTGAGCTGTTGCGTAATTGGCTTTTGGTCCACATCTCATAGGACAGTTAGTACCAGACTGGCGCTATTCCTGCCTCTGCTCATGTCTTGCTATGGTTGTGATGTTTGGGGGTACTGTTTCAGTGAGCTGCTGCTGCGGGTTAGTAGGGTTCACCACCCACTTTGTCGAGGCACTGCGCCGCACTCTGGTGGTGCAGGTAGCGTCGATGGGTTAGGAGGAGAGTCCAGGCCCGTTGGGGCAATTTCTTTAGTCTCCTTGCGGCTCCCCCCCTGATTTGTGATTGAAGGCTTCTGCCTCCGGGCTTTCGAGGCGTGAGTCGGTTTTTGGGCGGTGAAAGGCTTCGGAACCCCTCTCGGGGGCTGGATGGCTCCTGCGAGGGCTATAGTTTTGGCCGGTCACGCTGGGAGCAGACCCAACATTATCAATGTTTATTGTCTGCAGCAGATATCTGGCAGCCCTGGAGCACAAGCTCCCCCTCCCCTAACCAGGTGATCCCTCGCATATGGATGACCTGCAGTGACTTATTTGGCAGAGAGGATGTGGTGTCACGATTGAGACTTCACCGCAGGATCAACAGGCCCCTTGGCCGGGCACCTAGACTGCTGAGGGAGCTGCGAGCTCACCTCGTCGTGTCACCTTGGGGGGCAGCGGGTGGCTGATCGGGTTCGGGGGCCTCCCAGGGAGCCGTTTGTCGGCCTCTGCATCTAAGCTGTATTGTGGCACACCCGCATCCATGTGTGAGCATGTTTTGAGTCCCAGCACACGCCGTGCTCCCGGGCCGCTGTGGTTGGCTGAAGCTCATCCTGAGTGGGTTTTGCCGGGGGGGCAGCGTCTGATGGGTGGCCCGTGGCACCGTGTGAACATGGGCCTCGGCTTGTTTCTTGGATGTGCAGTGTCCGGGGGAGAAAGCGGCGCTCGACACTGTGGGGGAGTGAGTACCGTCATGGTTTGCACGGGCATCACAAGAATCTGTTCAGTGTGGCTCGCGAGAGAGACATTTGCGCCGGTAGTGACCGCAATCTTTGCATTGAGATTGTGTGATGACTTATCAAGGTCGAAATAGTGAGACGGGCGGGTTCTGGAGCTGGTTTCCTATCCCGTGATTTGGGGCTGTTCACTTGGTCCCCTGGTGCCTCCGGAGGGGTTTGTTTTGGGGCTGGGGCTTGTGTCTGTGTCAGCATTTCAGGTACCCTGGCTGCCCCTGCAAGTTGGTATTGTAGCAGTAACTTAGCTGGAGTGTCATGGGGGCACGACAAAGTTAGCAGCCGCAGTGGTCTATAAATCACAAAAACAATCCTTTGCACCGCGCGAGTAGGGCAAAGCAAACTGCCTAACAGATAAACTGTTGATGTGGATCCAGATTACTGATACAGGTCAGAGACAACGACATTAGCACAGGCCGTGGTGGGAAGTTAGAGTCGCCATTGTTTCCGTGTTATCCGCCGCAGCTGCTCAGATACCCAGAGTGCATAGCGACCAGTTTGTGCTTGCTCTCATTCAGAAGTTTCACTTGTGTTGTGTGTGATACACCACGGTCATGCAGAAGCTGATCTGGAGTCACAGCATATATTGCATTTATTTTACTGCAACTTAAAGTGTAAGAAACTATGGTTGCGACATGTTAAGTTACATGAATTCACAAAATATGATTGGCTGCGTCAGCTGACTATTACCTGTGCAGATTTAAGATGTCTTTATGCACAATATGATCACAAAACCCTACCATATTCCCTGTGCCTGGTTGGCACGTTTTAAGATGGCCCTCACATCTGCAATATCGGGAGGTACTTACAGGGTTATTGATGATATCCACCAAAGGGTTTCTAAGTAACTACAGGATCCCACATTGTTGATTCTAGCACAGTTTACTGTGCGTAAGTGTGTTTGAGTAGCATAAGGCATGACACATGCATCACAGCCTCTGTCAACATATGCACTCATTTGGTTAAATCTGTTATATGACCATTCACAATGCTAATTTAACAGTACGCCTGCTGGGGCATTACTTCATAGTTGCCCTGGTTGGTCCTTATTAATTATAATGGTGATTATTAGATTGTATTCCTGCTACGCTGTGGTAGCTTACATTTATCCTATTGACAACTGCATTGGGCTGGCCACATTGCAGCCTGTTTCTTTCTGCCTGTTACCACAGTGAGGCAGTTGGGCAGCATGGGCGAGTTTTGCCTCTTGCACTGGCTGGGCGGAAGCCGAGCAGGGTTGGGCTGGGTTAGTGCTTCGCTGGGGAACTAGGTTCGAGTCGCAGCAGGAACGCCCAACATCCTGTGATTCTGGGCAAATCACTCAATCTCCTCGTGCATGACAAATGAATGGGTCAGTGTGTACCTCAACTGGGGCTCAAGTGAGGCGCGCTGACAGCTGGTGCAGCATGCGTGCTCTGTAGTAACACTTCAATTAAGTTGCAATGTGGCGGGTTTTGAGACTGTGATGTATGTCAAAGAAACTCAGGATAGAGCTTGCATAGTCTCATCAGTTCAGAACGAAAGCATTGCAAATATTCTTGAGTTAGCCAGAGTGTTGCTCATTTGCCTTGCACAGCTGCCAACCAGTGGCAGGATCAGTGGTCCTGGCAGGCTGTAGGTCCAATGTAAAGGGTGAGTTAATTGACGGGTACAATAGCAGAAGAGGCAGGACTATGCGGCACGCAACACCTAGCTCAGAAGTCAGCTTATAATTTTAATCCAATGCCTAGGGAGCGTCTGGTTTCTGGTCGAACCAGTAGCACAGCCGGTAGATTTAATAAGTACTTCTAAGCGTGCAGTTGGCACATTGGATAAGGGTGCAAGATAACTACCCCTTAAGGTACACCTTGGGCCAGTCAAATGGGGACGACTCCTACAATAGATGAGCAGGCTTGCTAATCAATACCTTGTTTTCAATCTAAAGGGAGGATTAATCTCCGCTGACATGCTCATGACTAATTATCTGCTGACTGAAACTGGGTAATTTCCAGCCGGTTTAAGCTGGGTGGGGCGAACCGCACAACAGCCTAGGGTTATCATCAACAGTTTGAATGGATTGTGGAGCGATGAAGGCTTGGGCTCGCACAGGCAGGCGATGTCTGCGTAGGCTCAGCTTCACATGCTACCCTGTGTTGGTTTCCCTGACTAGGGTTATGCATTGGAAGTGTGGCAGGCATGCGTCGAGAGATGGGTCCTTCGATACCATTCATAATCTTAACCTGGTTAGTAGCAGGCCTAGGAGTGGCTGCATGACCATCCTGGTTCTGGAGAGGGTTTGTTGGTTGGCAAGCTTTTCCAGAGCTTTGTCGCAAGCTTGCACATGTTGTTGTTTCCGCAGAGTTGGGGGCAGGTTAGCATGCCTCATTTTGTCTCTGCGGGTTTGATGTGTCTTGCGGGTCATTATGACCAAGTAGAGCCAGTATTGCTTTGTATATCTGGGCATAAAGGAATGCCAAGAAAGTATATAGGGAACTTATAGAGCAAGTGTTCCCTGTTCTGAGCATAATACATGCAGGCGTGAGTAACATTAATAGCCGTCAGTTCAGGCACAGCTCCCAGCAGGTTCACCTAGCCTTTCAGCCCCCTGAGGTCGATAATATGACTACCATTAAGTCAAGTATCAACGGACATCTGTTATTCAGAGCCAACAGACCTCTCAGGGTGACGGCGCGCTCAAATACGCATCATGATTGGCACTTATATACAGGTTTCTTAGGCAAAAAAGCCACAGGTTTATGCTTCATTGGGAGAGAGAGATCTGAAGGGCCAGTTTTGGCAGCATGTGTACCACAAATTGGTTAAATCAATAAGTCTGGTACTGCAAAGGCAGATATTAGTCCCCCCCCACCCACCTCAAGTTCACCCAGACTCAGAATAAAGGAATACATTACTTTTAACAGGCCTGGGCAAACAAATGTAACGCATTAAGTTGCAGCTTCAGCCAGCTGATATCAGTGAGAGTTCAAGGGAGGAGGGGTTGTACCTCCTGGCAACAGGCTCCCACTTCAGGGCAGGGAGTAGCAGAGGTTGGGGCAGGTTAACATACCTCAAAGGTGTATCTGTGGGTTCAATGCATGTGTATCCCTGGGCGTACGGCTGGGTAGAGCCATCCTCACTTAGGTGTATGCCATGTTAAGATTATGGGCTTATTAAGGTTCTCATGACCAATGCGGTTTATTGTATCTGCCCACGGGGAAGAGACATAAGTTAGGTAATCCATCACTTACAACGTAGCACATTAAGGTGGCGGTGTATAAGTCCAAGTGGCTACTGGGAGATTACCATCAGTAACGCCAGCAGCTGCACACATGGCTAGCAGTAGGCAGCCTGGGAAGTCTGGTGGGCAAACACCACAGATAAACTAAACAGGCAAAATTCCTGTAAGAAAGGAGGGAATGCACAGCAACTACACAAGGACCCCACTCCCCCTTGCTTAAGGTCACATATTTCTAAGCTCATCGTATAGTTGAGCTTTTACACATCAGGGTAGGATAGTCTTCAAGGTTGAACAGGCTATTGGGTATGCCTTGCCAGGACATTAGATACACGTCACACGAACAGGAGCCTCCATAAGGACAACATGCTGAAAACACAGACCAGGGTATGTCTGGCTCAAACATCCGTTTCACCAAGCTGTAGGGCATCATGTTGTTGCCATTTATCTATGAATCAGGCAAGCACTGTAAGGGAGCTGTATTAAGTAACGAGGTTACTTGCAGGGAGGCAGATGGGACCCAGCAGACCCACATAAGGTGGATTAAAAGGTGACTAGATGGTAGCCAAACCCCAGCCTTGACTAAGTTGAGGGCAATCAATCCTAGGGAAACTAGTGAGCTAGGTCCATTGCTGATTCAAGCAACAAGGGTCACAGATGGTTAGAAGGAAGGGTGCATCTGTGATCGGACTGCAGTTAGGCATGCCTGGTGGGCGGTGGAAGATATCACTCCTAGAAAGGGTGTGGTGTCGGCAATAGTGGGCACAATACACACATTCCCTTCCAGATTTGATACCATTAATGTGCTCGCCTTGGTTTCAGCGGTCAATAAGGGCGTTGCCAATTTTCTAGTCAAACGCAGCAAAGTATTGCACCATGGAACTGAAGGTAGGTTACAGGCTGCTCCAGTTAAACAAGAAATCGCCAGCCCGGCTAGCCGTAGTAGCTAGGCTGTATGGGGAAGTATCAGCTGACAAGGGTGCTGCTGTCCCAAAGATGGGTGAAACAAGGGGTACAAGCATTATAAGGCTACTATGTAATAATAATACTCGGCAAGTCCACTATTCCGGGGAATTCAAATTTGGAAGGAGCAGGTAAACTTCCACTGCTGGTGCAGTATACGATTATCAGAGTGAACTCCCAAAGTTTGGGAATAAGCTAGTAAGGGGGTAAAACAAGGGCTTAATCTTCAGGGCTGAGGTGCATTGGAACACCATGTGTTATTATGTGTGCAGTATGACTTCCAAGCAAACTACGTGCAAGCTGGCATTGCACCAGCTGCTAATATGTTTGCAGTGTGATTTCTGAACAATCTAGGTGCAGCCTTGTGTAGAACCTATAAAGTTGTGTGTAGGGTTGTGGGCTACTACTCGTGGGGGACTCCAGCATGGTGACCCAGCATCTGTCACAAGTATCCACCTGTCCCCACCCGTTGACCCTCCCCTGGGGGTCCATATTTCTCTTGGTACCACACATGGTCATCAGTGAACCTCCAAAGTTGTACTTGCCAAGCAAGGGGGTATCCAAGGGCTTGGTCAAACACCCCATATGGAACTGCACATAATGCTACACAGTGAACAAGGGAGTACACCACGCAGAAGCCTGGTCCAGCGGCGAGTAGTGGTTTTAATTCCTGTGGTAATATTGCGGGTCGGCGCTGTACTCCCATACTAGGAGGTCAGTGGGTAGAGAGAAGGGTATTGTGCGGCCACAATTAATAACTGTTAACAATCATACCGATAGCCTGGAGGCGAACTCCACCAGGATTACCAGCGAAGCCTTATACCAGGGACTGGCCAGTAAGGGGTAAACTCCTGACGCGGCAACACATAACAAGAAGGCCCTCATTGGGGCAAAAGGGCACCACAGGGATTCCTTCAGGAAAAGTGGTAAAGTAGAGATCGCCTGCCACAACACCGGGGAAGCCATTGAACATACCCAGGGGGTAAATAAAGCTGTGGTTAAAACAGAGAACAATAGTTCCCAAGTTAGGTGGAGGCCAGCAAACTTTCCTAAGGAAGGGTAAATATGCCATCCGCAAGCACACCAAGCATGAGGGCTTGGTTCACCGCTAATTCAAAATCATATAAAATTTGAAGGGCTCAGTGAACTTGGCATGGTCTCTTTAGTGCTACATTGCAAGGTGTCCCCGATAGGGCTGGGAAACACCTGCAGAGGTAGACGTGAATTGTCCAGCCAATAGGACTGGTAACCATGGCAGAGGTAAATGGGAATTATCCGGGTCTGGTGAAGCCGTTGAAATTTCCCGCAGGAGGATAAAACAGTGCCAGGCACAAAATTCACGGAATAGAAGGGATCCTGGCTTTAGCAGACTCTGCTCTTGCATGCCAAGACCACAGGATGTTTTGATGTGGATGGGGGTCCATTTGTCTAAGTATGGGCATGGACATGTTTTGTTGGACCTGGGTGATGCCCTAGAATCAGCAGGGTGCACGTAAGAATACCTGCCTTGGTGGGGGGCCCTGGGTATGATGGGTGCCACACCCAGAGCTGTGGCAGAGTTACAGGGCGATTCAGAGGCGGAATGGTGCATAGGGGTACCCTCTTCAGGACCAGAAGAAGGGTGCAAATGCCAAATAGCCCCAGGAAGTCCTTACGGCAGGACCCTTGAGGAACGACGGCGCCCCCTTAGTCCTTCAGGCGGTTGTAAACCTGAGCAACTGGGGGCTTGCCTGGATACGCCCTCCCCCCTCAAGGGGCATGAGTAAATGGGTGGACTGGTGGTCCACAGGAGGTAAGGGGTAATCCCCCAAAATGGTTTGCACCGATTGGTTATGCCACGGTGCAATTTGGCTCATCAGGTAGGCAGGCAGCTCAAGGGCTGCCAGCCCTTGGATTGCCCGTAAGTTGACCCACCATGTTGGCATATTTCTTATGCAAAATAAACCTGCAGCAATGTTTTCTCCAACAATTAATGTGTCTTGTGGTTCTTTATTATGGTATTGCTGTGTTTGCGGGTTGGGTGTGTTGCCGATATTGGCACTATGTGGCTGCCCGTGGCCCACGCATGGGGACCCATAGGAGGGCGGCCGCCTTAGTGCCACATTAGGCACAAACCCAATGGGCTAGTTTCTGGACCTCTGGGGTCCGGAACTTCCTGTCATTTCCGGCCTGCCGAGTGGGCGGGGGCCAGGTATATTTACCTCCCCCGCCCATCCGCCGATCCTTTCGCGCTGAGGTTCCATGCCGCCTCCCTTCCTACCGCTTACCCGGCGTGTCGGCCAGATGGGTGGCTAGGGTAGGAAGGCCACTAACTTGTTATTCTGTGTTGCAGGCAGAGTTACAGGGCGATCCAGAGGCAGAATGGTACATAGGGGTACCCTCTTCAGGACCAGAAGAAGGGTGCAAATGCCAAATAGCCCCAGGAAGTCCTTACGGCAGGACCCTGGAGGAACGACGGCGCCCCGTCAGTCCTTCGGGCGGTTGTAAACCTGAGCAACCGGGGGCTTGCCTGGATACGCTCCGCCCCCTCAAGGGCGTGAGTAAATTGGTGGACTGGTGGTCCACGGGAGATAAGGGGTAATCCCCCTAAATGGTTTGCACCGATTGGTTATGCCACGGTGCAATTTGGCTCATCAGGTGGGCAGGCAGCCCTTAGGTGGGCAGGCAGCTTAAGGGCTGCCTGCCCTTGGATCGATCGCCCATAAGTTAACCCACCATGTTGGCATATTTCTTATGCAAAATAAACCTGCAGCAATGTTTTCTCCAACAACCAATGTGTCTTGTGGTTCTTTATTATGGTATTGCTGTGTTAGCGGGTTGGGTGTGTTGCCGATATTGGCACTATGAGGAGGGTCCGCTGCCTCAACTGAAATGTGTAATATCCTGAGTCACCACATCAGAATGTAAACACCACTCTGTACAAATGGAAGGACGTTTCCAACAACATGCACAACAACAAAAAACAAACACTGGGCCAACATCCAAGGAATCATGATCGGTGTCGGGAAGGAAGCCGAAAGTGGTGAAGCTTGTGTTTGTTTTAGAATGCACATTGTATGTCACAGGTGCGCCACACAAAAAGTGTCTAATAGCTCCCATTGGAAGCTACAGCTAACAGTCACCCAGAAGGTTTTGCATAATATGGCGCAAGAAACATTGGACATTTATTTGTGAGTAAGACTGCGCGGCAGCATGCCAGACAATGGGCATGCAAGTGGTTCAGTAAAACAGTAACTGAAACCACAAGGAATCAATTTAAAAAAAAAACACAAAAGATGTGACAGCAGAAACCAGTTCAGTCTTGTATGTGGACTATCCACAAAGGTTAGTCATAGGCAGTCAAATACATGAGATAAACCGATAAAGAAGAAACGTGTTAGCTGTGAGTGCATGAATGTATTACAAAAATGCTGTGTGGGCACATTTCTGGTCTGGATGCATGCATTAATTTTGCTCAGACACTTAGTTTATTACCAGCCCCATGAGCAGAGCGCTGCAGTGCTGCCTGCCCTGTCCACTCCTCCCGGATGCTGGCTGTGTACAGGGAGGGGGCGGGCCCGGCAGCAGCAGCCCCATGGTTTGTTTACATGCTCTACAGGAAGCAAAGATGCTACCGCAGGGGAGCCAAAGCGTCATTGAGCAACGCTCGCAAGCTGCCCTGTGCTAAACATGGACTTGTGCTAACTTTTGTACAGCCCCTGAACACATCTGAGCTGGGGGAGGCTCGTGTGTACAAAGTCACGACACTACAGTCCTTCTTGTAGGTAATCTTTTGCGTTCTGGAACTTGTCGTTTTGTTTTTTTCCATTATTGTTCTGGCTCACCAAGACCAAGCAATGCAAAGTGTTAGGACTCAAGCCCCACCTTGCACATGGTTGCTTGATGCACATGCACACAGTCTGTACAAAACAGCCCTGGCCTGACCCTTTAATGTTGTGGGGCGTACAAAGCTGCCCCAAATTTCACCAACAAAGGGAGCCCGACTTCTCCCTGGAATATTTGATCGGGATGCTTGGATTCTGTCTTCTTCCCAAAGGAAAATGTTGACAAAATAGGACCAAAAGTGTATTTCGCAGGGAAGTTTGTGAATGAATGCACTAAACATCTATAGGGTTTACATGCCATTCTGAAAAGGCACTCTTGAAAATATTATAACACCTTCACTGTGTAACAAGCAAACCTAAGCTTCCTCCATCTATACAATGCAACAAACGATGATAATGAGGGTATTTTCCAGTCTGAATTCCCTGCAAATTGGCCGAAAGATTTAAGGTTTGCATTAAATTCAAACAACTTGGGTAGTTAGTGTGACGTGGCCTCATATAGTTTTTCAAGTATATAGCACCTATCTTCATTTACACCTTTTACCTCCTTTCATTTTCTCATTCTAGGTAGAGTCATCTATTATATATATTTTAAATTATGAGTAAGATTCTATTTGTAGTGGGCATGATGGAAAAATGGAAAAGTTACATAGATCTCACATTTTCAGGTGGAAGACAGCAGAGATATCTTTATAGTAAGACATATCTCACAAGCCCAGCTATTACAGCTTCAATCAGATTCAGGCCCAGCTCTCCCGTGCTGTTGCTCCGATCTGCTTCCTCCTCGTTTTTTTAGTGCTTTCTCCTGCTTTTCCCTAATTTTTACTGATGTCTCCTTCCTTTCCCCCCTTTTTCGGAGTGCTTTCTCCTGCTTTTCCCTCATTTTTCACTGCTTCTCCTTGTTTTTTTTCTTATTTTCCACTCCGGCCTGCTGCTCGTTTTCCTGCCTAGCCCTGCCCATCGCCTCTCAGTCCCCCTCCCAGGACCTACTTAATGGAGGCCGCACCATAATCCCATTGAGAAGACCTCAGTCCCAGCTCTTCCGTGCTGCTGCACCGCTCTGCTTCCACCTCGTTTTTAGGTCGAGCCTAGGCAGCGCATGCGCTGTCTGCAAGATCTGTAGTAAACAGTATAGGGAGAGTAATCCCGCCTGCCGCTTGCCATTGGTTCACTCTGGCGTTGCTCTGCTTAGGTGGCTCATTACTGGCTGGCGATCCGATATGTCACTTCCGTTTTGTGGGAAGCAGCACCGACCAACTACAGTTTAGTTACGCTGTAGGTCGGTATCTCTTTCATTTTCGGACTACTTCATTTATTTATTTATTTTAAATCTCCATGGCGCATAGGCAAGTGGGGACACACACACGACAAGCATGCGTCTCTTGTCTTTTTAGCCCCAGGGTCAGCTGTGCTGCTTGAAGGACCACAGAAAAGTTTTGAAACGCGCACCAATTTGCTTAGTTGCATTAGCTGAATGTACGATGTAAACTGAGTAACAGTAATACTACAGCTGCTTGTTAGAGGCTTTGAAATGGCAGGGGTGTGGATTGAAGCACTGTAAAGGCAACCTATTCACATTAACAAAGCAGCCCGCGCCTCCCTCGCTCGCTGCTAAGCGCTACTAATGAAGCGAGCACACCGGCACACACATGCTGCAGTGTTGAATGGGTTTACCGTCGGTAAGTACGAAATAACTTTTCATTTAGTGTACAGTAAATTAAATGATAATACCATAGCTGCCAAGGTTTCAGATTGCTATGTGTGACATTTTTATAATTTCGGTGTAATTATGAGTGACATTTCGACGACTATGAGTGACACTTTCTCGCGTGCAAAATCAAGCAATGACGACGAGGGAAACATATAAATATCTGAAATTACACTCACTTAAGCAATGAGATGGTCTTTAGGATCATGTGTTCAAACACACGTAGTTAATCTAAACGGGCGTGGACCAGACTGGTGACCAAAAACTCTAAAAAGTGACAAAAAAGGCAATTGACTTTCTCCATCTATGCATCAAGGATCTGGAAAAACATCCCTGTATCCATCAGGACTGCCTCAACACTGCTCCAACTTAGAAAAGAGTTGTAGATGCACCTTTTAAAGAACGTGACAGCACAATACAGTAATATTACACGTCTCCTCCCATAACCCATGTCCCTCGCTGACTGTATTCCTGCCTTTGACCATGTACAGCGCTCCATTTGCCTTGGTTTGTGCTATTAAAATGGCACATACTTTGATGGACTAATCTCCCTTCACAGACATTGCACTTCGGAGTACACTACATGCACAGGTGCAAGAATGCAAATGTGTTGCTTAGTCATATATGGAGACCACTAGAATGTTATAAGCGGAAAAGCGATGTTAAATACCATAATCAAATAAAACTTTTTATTTAAAAAGTACCACTGCAGATCTGGATAACAATGTTGAAGTTATTTTAATATAGTAATGTTTCTAATGATTGCAGCTTGCCAATGCACGCTTAAACAAATGAAAAAAGTTAAAGTGGTCTTGTGTTTTAAGGAATGTCAGCTACTCTACGGGCGAGAATCGGCCCGACTGCAGATACAGCCCTGCCTGAGGTTGTTTCTGTTTATTTGTTATTATTGTTCCCCGAACTCGGGTCTAACAGTGCGTCTGCCTAGAAGCCCTCGCTGCCTGTCCCCTGACTTAGCTCCAGCAGTGCCGAGAGGCCCTCTGCCTATGCCATGACTTGGGTGTAAATGTCTGGAAATACCCCGCTGCTCTGCAGACAGAACACGGCTGAGATAGTGAAAGGTTCCAGGCTTCCCCTGCGGTGCTCTAGCGCGCCCTCCAGCAGACGGATAGCGCCTCTAATACAGGAGATGGGCTGACGTCCCAGAAACGGAGGCTTTGGTACGGGGTTGGGGGAAGGAGAGAAGACAAGTTTTTTTTATTTATGTGCATTTTTATACATATGTCATTACATGGATGGTTACAGTTACAAAGCGCTACAATTAAAAAATTACCAAAAGAAGTAGGTTAAACAGTAGGAAAGTACATTAGTGAAACAATCGCTAAGTACAGTGCGCTAGTGATATTTGTGAGCACGCACAGCAAATAGCAGGAGCTGGTGTCTTTCCATGCCAAGAGGCGAATGAGACCATAATACAACCTGCAACTATTGTCTAAAACAACATATCTGCAACTTAAAAGGTAGTCAATGTGACACACTTACTTGTGGCGCGGCTAACACTGCAGCGCTGTCGTGTACGGGTCCGCGATGACTTCCTGCACCGTGAGCAGAGGCCGCGGTCCAGGCCTCGAGTCAATGACTGGCACAGGCCCTGCATTTTTATAATGGCCTCCGTTCTGCTGCACTAACTCCAGCACTACAGGCTTCAGGGACTGTTGAACCACCATCACTTTGGCGGCGGTCGAGTCGAGGGTGACAGGTTTGTTAGATCTGATCTCGGCAGTAATTCAGGGCACAATCACCGCAGCGCAGTGAGAGCAGAAACTGTCTGCGCAGGAGCACCGCCCGCTCATTCAGAGGGCGGCCGGGCCCGCCCTATGTGTGTCTGTGAGTGACACACTTTAAACACATTAATATTAACAAATAAAGCATGAGTCACTCGGTGAGTGTCCTGTGTCGTCGCCGGTGAGTGAAATTAATTCACTAGTGGGTCACTCTCGGCTCCCCGCCGGTCTGGGCTGGCAAGTAGTTACGTGAATGCGGCACGCCGGGGGTTATTGTGGCGCTGTGCACCGCAGAACGAAGACAGTCAGCACTGTGCACCCGGTGAAGACTCACTCGACTGACTCAGATTGAGTCCCCCGCCGTTCTGCCTCACTTCCTCTTCCTCCGGACGTTAGGGCAGTGAGTAGTATGATCCCATCTGGATTATAATCCCGGCGCCCCCAGGGTGTGCCACAGTGACTGACAGCCAGTAGCATTGACTGCTGAGAGGGCAGGCCCCGCTCCCCCCCCCTCCCGTCGGTAATTGGCAGCAGTGAGTCTGTGTCAAAGCCGCGCGGCGCCGCTATTGCAGCCTGGAGCCAGGCACGACACGGGCAGATTTGTTACATTGTAGCGGCGCTCTCAGACACTCCAGAGCTGAGAGCAGATCATGGCTCTTTAACTATTTATGAACTTAGCCCAGCAAGCAGCTGCTGGCAGCACGTCTCTCGGAGCAGCAGAGCCGGTGCACAGGCGCCGCTGGTGGCGCGTGCTGGCAGGGGCAAAATGCGTGACAATGCATTTCAGTGCGGTGATGCGGAACACCGCACTGAAATGCGTGAGCGTCACACCTGATGCATGATACTTGGCAGGACTGTAATACATGGAAACCGCAGCGCGCATTCGATTTGGAAAACTCCACTTCAGGGGTAGTAAGTGGGAGCAATTCCCTTTTGCGTGATTAGTTTTAATGTGCGCGTTTTTTGCAGTCCCACACACGTTTAATAATGTTTTTTACTGCTTATGGGCGACTGCTTGGGCCTCTGTATGCCGCGCTTGATCTTTAAAAATGGCAGCCGGGCAGTTCGTATCCTGCCCGGCTGCTTACCTTCTCCCAGCACCTCTCCCTCGCTTTTGCCTCCGGGGGCTGCAGACTCCGCTGTTGTCCAGCACTTCCTGAACATCACTACGCCGCACTCGGGTAAACTTTTCTTCCTGCTCTCACCTATTTTAGCATGGCTGGCCGAGGGACTCTGTCTAAAGATCAGCATGGATGTTTCAAGAGTGGGTCTGAAAAGCAAGCAGGGTTGGGTAGAGTCAGTCATGTGTTACGAGGGTTGATGGAGCAGAGCAGTCTCTCAGCTGTGTCTATTAATGGGTTAATTTGAAGATGACTTCCTGTGAAATGTGAAGCCCAAGACACAGAGAGCTAGGATGGAAGGTTTGTAGACGAGTGAGTGGTTCGCTTCACTGATGGAGTAAACGCAAGAGTGCTGTAATGAAGTAATCATTTTGGACGCTGCAGTATTTCTATGCTTAATAGCTTGAACTGCCACCTACGCTGTGCCTGCTCTTCAGTGGAGGAACCTCCCCCTGATGCTGTGTGCACTTCTATTATGTGTGTGATGAACGCAGGCACTGCCCTGTCTGTTTAGTACCTTTTCGGTATGTGCGAGGAGCGCTTGCACTGTCTCCTGTTCATAATCTACCTTTTCTGTGCAGGTGTGGGGGAATCTTGCACTGCTGCCGCGTGTGCAGCTGTTGCTCATACTTTGGCCAACTGGAATTATGCAATTCAGTGGACTCTGCGTTTTCCACATAATTATGGATTTTCCACAAAATCCATCTGCTGCAAAATTTGAAGATTTTTAACAAAAAAAGTTTCTAGTTCAAACGGAACACAAGTTACCATAAATGCAGCGACACGTGTTGCTGCGCAGGGGAAGGCCCCTCATAAAGGTTGACTGGTCTCCTTTCAGTTGCCTATTGCTGTACTTTGGTGCTAATCTGGTACAAATGAGGTAACACTTTGCCAAGAGAGTGTTAACGAGTAAAAATGACCAAGTGATGAAGTAATACTACCACAAAAGTGGCTGCATTATGCTGCATAGTTTGGCTTTTCTTGCTGCATTTTTAAGTCAACCCTGCCACATAATTTGGTCCTTCACGACCACACAGTTCCAGTGGCCATGCTTGTACTGTAAAAGTCTGCGAGTGAATCTTGCACTGCTGCTGCTTGTGCAGCTTCTGTTTTGAGTGTGGAGAAATCTGGCATTGATTCTTTGCATGTTGTGAGGTACACTTGCATTGCTGTACTTGTGCACAAGAAATGATTGCATTATGTCTGCCTGTGGTATATACTATGTGTGTCTCCCACATCACTTCTGCCTGTGCTGTACATTCTGTGTGTGTGTTTTGCTTCTGCCAGCGCTCTACATTCTGTGTGTGTGTCTGTCCTATTACTGCTGTTTGTGCTGTACATTGTGTCACATTGCTCCCATCTGTGCTGTACCTGTTATTCTGCAGTGCTGCAACTTATGCCGTTCGTCACCTGTGTGTGTGAGAGAAGCTTGCATTGCTGCCTACGCCATTAATTACTGAATTAGTGCGGGAGTCGGGACGCTTGTAATGCTGCTGCTGAAGTTCTACCAGTTTCTTTTCCTCAGAGATGCATGTAGTTGTGACCGCTAGAACTATTTTGTGTAGGGGAGCCTTGCACAATTGCTGCCTGAGCTGGAACTGGTCTGTGTGAAGGGCGCTTGCAACACAGCGCTTGTGTTTGTAATTTACCGAAAGGTTTCCTGGAGGGTGTGTCTGGCTGCTCTGTTGAGGTCTGCTCAGTCTCCACCCACAGCATCAGAGGAAGCTAGCTGCAGATTGGGGCCTGGCAAAAGGAAGGTCAAACTGGGGACAAGTGATCGGCTTTACATTGCACGTGTACAACATAGTGGGCAAAAGCCATTGACTGTTCAGGTAGTTCCAAAACGTTCCAACATGTCCGGGTCTGGTACAGCACCTAGGAGCATCATTTCTCCGCAGCAACAAATCATATGGGCATCTATTTTCAACGTGGAGTTGGAATTGCCATGTTCACCCTGAGCGTTACCGCACCATTGCATGTATACTACATAAAAATAAACCACAACAGAGTTCTTTATTTTATTAAGGTGGGGAGAGCATATCTATTACATTGGTAAAAAACATTGACATTTATAATGCCAATAGCCCTAACTCCAACAAATGTTTATGTTTATGGAATTTGTTGAGCGCACGTACACCGTAAGGTCTCTTGGCGCTTTTTGGAGGTTGGAAGCCGTCCAAGGAAGGATCTAACAATAAGCTTGGGTGAACAACCAAGTTTTCATTTTTTTCCTTAAACCAATGTAGTCCGGCGTTAGTCTAATATCACTCGGAAGAGAGTTCCAAAATCTGGGGCCTTGCATGGAAAAGCGTGAGCCACCCATTCTCTTGTGCTTGAATCTAGGAGTTGTCAGCAGTTTCATTGAGGCTGATCTTAGGTTCCGTTTGGGAAGGTACCGTGAAATCTTTGTGGAGATGAATTTAGGGCCCCTATCGTGGAGAGCATTGAAAATTATGCAGCCTGTCTTGAACATAGACCGCTGAACCACGGGAAGTCAGTGAAGCTGCTTCGTCAATGGCTTAGTGTGGCAGTGTCTTGGCTGCTGGAAGATTAATCTGGCAGCTTG
This sequence comes from Calotriton arnoldi, assembly GCA_963921515.1. Classification (NCBI taxonomy): domain Eukaryota; kingdom Metazoa; phylum Chordata; class Amphibia; order Caudata; family Salamandridae; genus Calotriton; species Calotriton arnoldi. Next base: position 87,377 of record CAWUFW010020743.1, on the reverse strand, counting down.
GTTCTGTATCAGCTGCAGTCTGTGGGTTTTATTGGCTGGGAGGCCCAAATAGATAGCATTGGCGATAACAAATGCGAGACCTATTGCATTTCCAATGCTTGTTATGTCTTGCCTAGGCAGAGCATGTGCTGTCTAGACATTTATAACCTTCTCTCCCCTTCTTAATCTCTTTCTCACACACTATTTCTCCTACTCTATCTACAGTTCATTCACCACTTCACACACAAACTACCTATCCTTCTCAATCTTACTTTCTATCTGTTTTATACAGCTCCCACCCCTTTCTATTCAACATGCCACATAATTCAACTACACAAATACACTACACACCATACAATTCCACCCCACACAATTCCACAACTAACAATTCCAATTCAAACCACATAATTCCACTACAAACAACATACATCCACTCCACTATAAACAAAAAAACTGAAGTTATAAACAATATCATTTACAACGCCAATAGCTCCAACTTTCACCAATGGAAGACCGATTGCATTGCAAATGCTTGTTCTAATCTGGTGTGGAATCTTTTCGCGTGGTATTTTCACTGTTTTACTGTTTCAAGTGTTGCACAAATACTTTACACAAAGCCTCTAAAGTTGAGCCTGCCTGCTCTGTACAAGCTACCAGAGGCTGAGCACAGGCTAATTTAGGGTTAGCCTGCCTCATACCCTGACTAGGACTGTGATTGCTTCTTGACCTGGACTCATAACCCAGTCAACCAACAACCCAATTTCTACAGAATGCTTGAATTAATCTGAGACACTGGTAATTACTGCCGCATTGTACCTGCCACACCACTAGATTGCCTGCAGATGTTGGGGGAAGCCGCACAGCATTGATGGGCGGCGCTGGAGACTTCATTTCCCATCTCCCCCTGCACCCTCGAACGTGATTAAAAGCGCGTCATCGGCCTGCGGCGGATGTTGCTGCATTGTACCTGCCACACCACTGGATTGCCTGCAGACGTTGGGGGAAGCCGCGCCGTATTGCTGCGCACCGCTGGGGACTTCATTTCCCATCTCCCCCTGCACCCTCAGTGCCTGGCATCTGATATTTTACAGAGGACGGAAAGAGGAGCAAATGGGGACAAAGAAGCCAAACCTAGTAGACTCAGCAGGGGTAACTATATCTACCTTAGATTCCTTTTTGGTGAAAGCCACAAACGTCATTTCAAAGGAGATTGCTATGGCTGACAGAAAACTTTCACTTGATCAAGGGGGTTCTGTTTGTAACGGAAATTTGCCACCAGTCAGCATGGATAACATGGATCAAGGGAATCAAGGGACACAAGAGGTCAATAGGATACAAGTATTCTTTAAAGTAGCACTCCTAGATGCACCTCCCCCTTCACAATCCCTGCATGCAAATATAACCGCCCTAGTGTGGACTTGCTCGGTAAAAGAAAGAGAGGTGCCCATAAAGAATCTCTACCCATCAAATCTAAAAAATCAAGAAAGACCTCACCAATACAGACCACCTCAGTTTGTCAAAAAGACAATTTTGAACCATCGCGGACAAACCCCAACTTGGAGGACTTAATTGACAAGATGACCTCTATGTTACAACCTATATTGTCACTGCTGGACTCTATTGAGCTCAAGATACAAGAGATATTAGACAATGGGACACATATTAAGAAATGTAGATGTTAATACTCAATTAATACAAACTCAAAATAATTTTCCAGCAAACTTGATTCCGGAGGCATATGAACACAGAGGGAGCAAAATGGGGGAACAGGGATTGATCACATCAAGACAAACCCTATCCATATGACCTTACCCCGAGGGCGGAGCTCCAATACTTCCAAGAGGGCCCCAGTTGAAATTAGCATAGGCACATTACCCCCAGGCACGTCTGAGGGAAGTTTCCCTCTTAGTAAATATACGGCTGGAGTGAAAACACCAGACTCCCTATGGGAGTTATGAAGAAAGTTACTAGTAACCAATTGCAGAGAGATACCGCCCGGTCACGGGGTGTAACTAACTACCAGAGCCTAAATCTCCCCCTAGCGGCTTGCCCTGTTGTTTTAATTCTGGTCAACGCCCCAGCCTTGAGATCAACGCAACAAGAGTCCACTGTCCAACTTTTGGATAAAGCATGTTATTGGCTCACCAACTACGCTAGATCAGGGTACCTCATTCAGAATCACCTCATTATGGCAAGAAGAACCCCAGGGGTAGCCCATCACCAAAATCATCTGATGGGGATTGTATTGTTCTTAATTTTCATAATTCTCAGATTGTGGGTGATTTATAATTACAACTTCCTTCAACCCCCACAGTAGTGACCCAGATTTATCCTGTACCTCTGTGCTTTTTTTTATAAACTGCATACTATCTTAAAAGGCCAATTCCCAATGACAGCCATGGAGCCACCTACAGGTAGAAACTGGCCTATGTTAAATGAAAGTATTGGCATTACTACTTCAAATACATTCGCCCCATTAGAAAACCTGGATTCCTGTGATTGACTTGAGAATTCTACTCTGGCGGGTCAGTCAACTAACCACCTGGACAGAAGAGGAAAGTGGGGAAAATGGGGAGGTAAGGGTAGGTCGGAGTGAGGGTATTTTGTCAATCGACTTACCCAATATAGAAGCAAAGGAAGTTATAAACTGTGAAAATAGCCTGGACTATACTCTACTCTCATGGAATACAGTTGGATATACCACCAGAAGGGATAATATAGAATGGCATAAAGAATTGCTAAATTTCCAGATCATATGTGTCCAAGAAACATGGGAGATTGAACCAATCTACATAAATGGCTATCGTTCTTTTCAAACACCAGCCCTGCAATCTAAAGGGGATAGAGCGAAGGGGGTATACTAACAATGTTGGCCAATACAATTGCGATTAAAATCATGAACTTTATAAATAATTCTCCCTATTTCCACATCCTAGTTATAAAAGGCTATGATACCTAGGATCTAATGTTAATAAACCATTATAATAATGATTTTGAGAACCCGGCAATGGTTGTGGAGGATTTAAGAAAGACCATAGAGGACCTAATTTTTCACCACCCAAAGCCCCTCCAACTTATTTGGGTTGGAGATTTTAACATAAAAGCTTGTCTAAGAGCAGAACCTAAGCTCTGTGGGATAGTGGACCACAAGGGAGACCCAATCAACTATTATAACCACACTTTACATGGAAATGTCTGAAATAGTTTATTGATGATTTGGCAGTTAGAGTTTCGAAATGAAATAGACTCAGACACTGGCCAATTGTTTTCTACTTTCCATAGTATTGATCATAGGTCCATGATCGACTATATAATCACCTGTGACAATCTTAAAAGCAGTATCGCTAAGATGAAGGTTAAACTGAATTTAGTGACCACGCAATGCTCTCATGTGCCCTGTCATCGAGAGATCAGGGGAAAAGGGATGGTAAACTTGCTTCTAAACCTATCTTAGCAAGAAAAAGTGGTTATATCCTCAAATGGGATAAAGTAGATGAGGTCAACCTAGTTACTAATACTATAACATCAAAATATAAGGATGTTTTGCTATGTTTAAATCCTCAGTCAAATGACAATCAGGTGATTGAAGGATTTGGAAAGATCCTAATGGATATCAGATTACAACTAACTCGTCCAACGCATATAAAAGATACCTCAAACTGTTCAGAAGCTTCTGCAAACCTTCGTGAAGCCCTAACAACACAATCTAGAGATAAAGATCTTATTCGAACCATGAGGAGCCACTATAAATTAGCCAGAGATAAGAGACAGAAACAGCTAAAATTTGAGACTTGGGAAAATCTAAAGCTAGCTTCATATCAATGTGATAGCACAGCATTTTGGAAGGTGATTAATTCCCCCTTTTTGCCAGATAAGGGTGCACCATCCTTGGAGGTGCACATAGACGAGGAAACATAGATAAGTCATTTCCAGGCTGTCTTTCGAAAGGCAGTAGACTCGCCCCCACTTGCTGTCCGTCCCCATTCTAAGGATAAAACATACATGTCCTTTGATTTTGAAGAAGTAGAGCTTGCTCCCGCGCTTCGTTTGTTTTAAGCCCCTGGGTGGGCCAGGTCCCGGGGGCAATACCTAATTATGCAGCGGGGGCAAAGAGGACGAAAACTGTGATAGCAAAGTAATTTGCCTTTAGTTGTTCTGCAGCCAGATGGACACACAAGCTGCACACAGCAAACATTTAATTCACATCCATGTCTCTTTGGGAGCAGTAGCCTAGTGCACACATGGAAAATGCCCCCTTTGATTGTTGTTGGTGTAGTAAAATAAAGCAACGATCAGGGTTCTGGACCCCTGTACCACTACATTTGATGCACCAATGGTAGCTACGCCGCTGCTTAGGAGGAGCAGAAACACTCTCCGAAAAATATGATTGCTTTTCGGAGTTTCTTTTCTCTTTGTCTCTAAAAACAAATTCATGTTTGAGCAGCGTTCTCCTTTGGAATGCTAGCGCCCGCCTGCCTCGCAGCGCTGCCACCGTTGCAGTACAGAGTTACGCTCATGCACCCCTGCGGGGCTGGCTGGCAGCAGCCCCAGCCCAGGCAAGTTGCACTCGGACTACCCCAGCCTCGCGGACGACAGGTGCTGAAATGAGTCAGCCAATGAAATGTCAAGCTGCATAACTTCTTAATCTTGGGGAATGCCACAACAAGTGCACAGGAGAGTGAAAAAAACACTCCCCGGAGGTACTGCAGACGGTGCTCACTATAATACTCTGTGTCTGGGAGTGAACTCATTTTCCACACTACATGCATTGCAAGAAAACACCGACTTTACGATTCAACGAGACCTCCACCATGTGAGAAACGGCCACGTTTGTTCCAGGGCACAAACCATGGCCACGTATCAAAGTTAGTTGAGCATAAAGATGCAGTTTCGTAGATGAGATGAAAAACGAGAACGGTGTGCCGATGTGTGGTTCTAGGGCTGTGTGATAGGCACCAAGAGGAGGACTATGTCCGATGTACAAACTATCTGTTTCTTTAGTTCAAGGAATTCGCTTTTCAACGAAAACAACCAAATTCGCCAGCTAACACCAGTCATCAGTGTGGCTCCCAGTAGCGATTACATGCAGCGCACTAAAGCTTGAATCAGATCAAGCACTCATTTGAGAAAGACTTCTAGGCGCCTACGTGAATAGGTATGCTGCCACGTGTTCCATTCCGTGTTTCTGTAAAAGGAGAAATATTCAGTGATGGTGATGGCATGTTTTATCATAGAATTTGTACTCACGTGCTCAAAACCCCGATTTCAGGAGAACCATGCTATACAAGCCCAGTTTGTGTCCCTTGTTGCCATCCGTAGGCTCATCCCTTCCCGGAAGGCTCTATGGAAATAGGGCATGGGCTACATGTCTTGGCAATGAGCAACCTATGCAGGGTATACGTGCCACAGCAGTTGAATTTCTATAAGAGTTGGAGGGGCTGGGTAACGAACAAGAGAGACAAAGTAGTGTGGTCTTGCTGCAACACCCATTTGTCTATGTGCAGTGCAACCCATGATGATTCACACATGTGGAAGAGGACACCCAGGTGACTGAATTGTAGATGTTCACCCAGTCTACTGCAAAGAATGATACTATCCTTTGAACGGATCATCCCTGGAGAATAGGCGACATTTCAACAACTGCTGAGGAATAAGTCTTCGAAATGAGAAACCATCTCCCTTTTGTTGAAACTAAAGGCTTTAGCGCACTCCTGGCAGAACCAAGATTCACAAGGCCTCCCATGCCCTGGATTCAGCCCGCAGGATAAAGGCACTAACAGTGTTTGGAGGACATCTAAACCCCTTAACTGACCTCTAACATGAGAATGTAGCCCATCTTGAATAACCACTTCCTTATAATAACAACTTGCCTGATGACTAGGGGTGGGCGGAATTTGCGTAGTCGCGTTACGCAAAGCTCCGCGAAACGGTAAAAAATCTCCGCGAGCACGCAAAAGTTCTGCGAACACGCGGAATTGCTTGTTCCGCCCGTTCGCGATGCTTTTTTCCTGTTCGCGAACGCTGTTTGCGTGCTCTGGGAGAAATATCTCGCGAACACGCATTTTGAAAGCGCGAACAAGCAAAAAACTCCGCGGAGCTGCAGATCGCGGAATTTTTGGCAATTTCGCGTTCTCCGCGGAACGCGAAATTACCCAAATTCCGCAAATTCAGCGAGCGGAACGGAATTTACCGCCCAGGCCTACTGATGACGTAAGGCAGGCCCAGTTTCAGAACGATACAAAAGTGAATTGGTCCCAGTAGAACAATTCTTAAGAACAAAACAAACTTACAAAGTAATACACTAATACACTATGGATATGTATAGAACAATGTTATTTAATCACATTGAACATGATTGCTTGTAAATCAGCAAATGACTCAACATCAATGACTCCAAAAGTAGTACCAGAACAGTGCCCCACGTAGGGGAGAAAAGAAAAGGAAAAGGTATTGTGCATCAAGTGAGGGAAGCGTAGAGGGAAAATAGTGACATTATATTCATCACATTAATATTTACAATGAAGCACAGCTTTTCTCAGCCACACATTTCAGTAATACGCAATACAAGGCCATGATTTGGAAAACTCCATCACAGTGATAAAGCACTGTTGATCCAACTGGCGTAAAACAATGACATAGTCGACGTTTCGACCCCCAAGAAACAGAGTAGGTTGCTTAAGTCCTTACAACAGGGTCTTCCTCAGGACAGAAAGAAAGGGGCACCCTGATCCACCCAGAACTGGATGGTGTTAATGTAGTTGTTGGGCCTTTTTTTGGCAGGAGACGGATGCGCTCGTTTTTTCAGATTAAGGATTACACATGAATCGTGACTGTGTTTGATCCGAAGAGGCAAACTTGTTTTGCATTACAGTTTTTCAGATTTGGCCACAGCGTAATTGGACCGGTCCTGTCCTTTGGGACACGAGTTATCAGTAACTTTCCCTGCAATTGATGTTTCACTGGGACTATTTCTACATTTAATGCCACAAGTGGCATCAATCCGCTCTTTGGTCTTTGGAGCCTACAGGCCCAAAAACTACATTAACACCATCCAGTTCTGGGTGGATCAGGGTGCCCCTTTCTTTCTGTCCTGAGGATGACCCTGTCGTAAGGACTTAAGCGACCTACTCTGTTTCTTGGGGGTCGAAACATCGACTATGTCATTGTTTTACGCCAGTTGGATCAACAGTGCTTTATCACTGTGATGGAGTTTTCCAAATCATGGCCTTGTATTGCGTATTACTGAAATGTGTGGCTGAGAAAAGCTGTGTTTCACTGTAAATATTGATGTGATGAATATAATGTCACTATTTTCCCTCTACACTTCCCTCACTTGATGCACAATACCTTTTCCTTTTCTTTTCTCCCCTTTACGTGGGGCACTGTTCTGGTACTACTTTTGGAGTCATTGATGTTGAGTCATTTGCTGATTTACAAGCAATCATGTTCAATGTGATTAAATAACATTGTTCTATACATATCCATAGTGTATTAGTGTATTACTTTGTAAGTTTGTTTTGTTCTTAAGAAGTGTTCTACTGGGACCAATTCTCTTCTGTACTGTTCTCTACCCAGGTCCCAGTGGCTTTATTGGGTTTATCCCGTTTTTTGTAACCCAGTTTCAGAACGAAGCACCCGGAGAATCATAAGATTGGGTTCACACCAAACCAAGGAACCAAAGTCCCAATTACTCATTAAATAATTCAAGGCCATTATGAAGAGAAGGGTTTAGGTCAGGTGATTGAATGCCACCTCCTTAAAAAGCTATTGCAACTGCTTAACAAATAAATGGAGGTAATGCCACCTCTCATCGGTGATCCCCTAACAGAAAACTCTTAGATGATCTGAGAGCTCATATAGCACCTTCGGGCCACTCCCCTGCTGTCAGAAGACTATAACTGCTTCTCATAAGACAGCTATTTTTGGTACAGCAAGGCCCTGCTGAATTCCTTCCAATAATGTTTGTGAGGAGGGCTTGGGAGTGGTTGCAAGGTATCTACCAATATAATTGAGACTGGTTTGGAAGTATCTACTAATTCACTTGAAAGTGATTGTAAAGGCTCTACCAATGCTCAAAACCTGGAAGTTCACTCGATGAACGGTATGTTTGGCACTTTGGTGTTTTCTACTGTTATCACCCCAACCATTTGAAATCTCGCCTCTTAAATATCATACCAGGTCCTGAGTCTGCGGCACTGCATCTGAGTGTCGTGCTCAAGGGTCCTCACGGGCACTGTTGCCAAAAAGATGGAACCAATATCACAAAAGCCAAGGGGGGGCAACTTTCCGAGTTTCTGATCATTCTTTCCTGACTTGGCAAGAGGTCTCTGGGAAAGAGCAGGTTGGCAAAATGCGTATTCTAGCCCTCTGAGCTACAATTTCATCAACCGGTCTGATTCCCCCTCCTCAAGCCCAAAAATGTGGAACTCCAAGTTGGAATGGGTTTTGAAACTGAAGACTGTTATCCCTGGAGTGTAAAGACGTATAATTTTCCATGCCATCATAAAACAATGCCAGAATCATATCCCAACCTACTACACTGGCTTTGGTCACTATAATCTATATGTGGGGAAGCAAGGCCAGTGATATTCTTTGTTTCTGTCACCAATGTTGATCGTACATTGCTTGAAGGGTCACAGGTATTAATCTAGTTAAAGGTCCCATGAGTCTGGCAACAACTGAGAACATATTTCACCATTGTGCCATCTCACCCGGAATGCTACTGCTTCCAAATGGCCCTGTACTCTCAAAAAAGACCTTATATCAGCTGTGTGACTCCATAGAACCGTCTGAAGATGATCCTGAAAAACTTAAAGCCATAAGTGCAAAACGTCACACTTATGAACACCAAATATTAGAACATTTTTAGCTTTTAGAAACTCTCCAGTGCATCACAAGTGTTCGTATGTTCCACATCTTCAGGTCTGATTCTTAATGATCTTGTATTGGTGACTTCTGAACAATAAACATTGATGAATAGAATCTGAATTCTTATTGTGACGAGGAACCAGTACCTTTAGAAAACCACCCTTGAGTACCTGTTTACAAAGGGGTTTCTTTGCTCCAAATTCCTAGGTCAGGAAGTTATAACTATTGCTTTATCAGGACAGATGTCAGACAATTCTCTCCTTTTGTAACAGCTGTCTGCTTCTCACCAAGCCTCAACTAAAAGAACCTGAAAGAAATGAGCCCTGAAGGGGGGCCACGCTGGCCCCCTCCCTATATTATTATTTAATTTTTTTTAATTTAAAAAGGAGGCCCGGGCGATGGGGGATGGGGTTCCCGGGGCCAAAAGTGGCCCAGGGAAGGGGGGCCACGCGGCCCCCCTCCCATAAAATAAAAAAAAATTAAAAAAGAAACCGGCAACTCGTGGGAGGCCCCGCCCCCTCCCTGCACAACTCTGCATTGGGGGATTAAGTCCCCATTACTAGTGAGGGTCCCTGGGGGCCAACTAGGCCACCAGGAACCTCCAGTAAGCCCCACACAGTGGGATTTCTGAGAGGTGGTAGGAGGCCATGCCCCTTTTTACATCACTTTTCATACGCGCCTTTTGGTGCACTGCTGGTGGGGTGATGAGGTCCCCTTGTGTCCTGAGGACCTCAGGACTGAAGTGGACTTCATCCCCTGAGCAGCAGTCTGCCAGGTGGCGCGTTTGCCGAGTGGTGTAAAAAGGGGGCGTGGCCTCAGACCACTCTCAGCAATCCAGCTGTGTGGGGCTTACTGGAGGTAACAGGAGGGCTAGTTGGCCCACAGGGACCCTCAGGAGGCAAGGGGACTTCATCCCCAACCAAGAATGCACCAGGAGGCGTGTTTGCAGGGTGGTGGACAAAGGGGGTGTGGCCTGTGTCCACCTCTCAGCAATCCCACTTTGTTGGGCTTACTGGAGGTAACAGGTAGGCTAGTTGGCCCCTAAGAACCCCCAGCAGCGAAGTGGACTTTAATCCCCATGCAAGAGCGCGCCAGGGAGCGCGTTTGCAGAGTGGTGGGGAAAGGAGGCATGGCCTGATATAAGAACTTAGCAATGCTGCAGTGTGGGACTTACTGGAGGTAATAGGAGGGGTAGTTGGCCCCAAGGTTGTCCTTGGGGGCCAACTAACTCTCCTGTTACCTCCACTAAGTCCCACACAGTGGGATTGCTAAGAGGTCTTCAGAGGCCACGCCCCCATTTCTCCACCACTCTGCAATCGCACCTCCTGGCACACTACGGGTTGGGGGATGACGTCCACTTTACTCCCGAGGGACTTTGGGGGCCAAGAAGCCCTCCTGGTTACGCCTAAAAGTCCTACGCAGCAGAATTATTGAGCGCTGGTTGGAGGCCCAGCCCGCTTTCTCCACCACTTTGCAAACACGACTACCAGTTAAAGAAGCATTTGTAATGTAATAGGTCTCGCATTTGCAAGAGTTAGAGCTATTGGCGTTGTAAATCTAAAAGTTTTTTACTAATGTTTTTTGGAGTGGAGTGGATGTACTTTGTGTGTAGTGGAATTATGTGGTATGTTGCGCAGTGAAATTATGTGGATAGAAAGTATGTGGTATTTAGTGTATAGGAATTATGTAGAGTGGGATTATGTGTTATGGAGAGTAATTATGTGGTATGGTAGTCTGTGTTGTGGGTTGGAAACCTCAGGTTTAGTCTTCCTCATTTCCATAGAAGCTAAATGATGAACTCAATGAGACAAAAAAAAAAGAAGGAATCACTGAGGAGCACTTCCACACCTAGTCAGAGGTATGAGCAGGGCCACTGGAATTATGCGACTGTTTGGCTGCACCGACTTTCGCACAATTATACATTTTGCGCATTAGCCACATAATCCATCATTTGCTGCCTAATCTGAAGATTTGAACAAAAAAAGCCTTGTTTCTAGCTCAAACGGCTCAAAGGTTACCAAAAATTCAGAGACAAGTATTACAGCGTGATGGAAGGCTCTTTGCAAACCTATAATGGTCACCTGTTACTTATTGCTAAATGTGGGTGTTAAATTGGTACTAATGGTGTGCAAACCACTCTTGCTTCTTTCTGCACCTCTCTTGCCTCTTTCTGCACCTCTCTCGCCTCTTTTCTGCACCTGTTTCCTCTTTCTGCATCTCACTTGCTTCTTCCTGTACCCCTCTTGCCTCTTTCTGCACTCCTGTTCCCTCTTTCTGCACCTCTCCTGCCTGTTTCTGCACCTCTCTTGCCTCTTTCTACACTTATCTTACCTCTTTCTGCACCTCTGTTGTTTCTTTCTGCACTTCTCTTGCCTCTTTATGCACCCCTCTTGCCTCTTTATACACCTCTATTGCTTCTTTCTGCACTTCTCTTGCTTCTTTCTGCACTTCTGTTGCTTCTTTCTGCACCTCTCTTGCCTCTTTCTGCAACTCTCTTCCCTCTTTCTGTACCTCTCTTGCCTCAGTCTGCTCACCTGTTCCTTCTTTCTGCACCCCTTTTGCCTGTTTCTGCCTCTTTCTGCAGTTGTCTTGCCTCCTTCTGCACCTCACTGCCTCTTTCTGGAACTCTCTTGCCTCTTTCTGCAGTTCTCTTGCCTCTTTCTGCACCCCTCTTCCCTCTTTGTGCATCTCACTTGCTTCTTCCTGTACCCCTCTTGCCTCTTTCTGCACTCCTGTACCCTCTTTCTGCACCTCTCCTGCCTGTTTCTGCACCTCTCTTCCCTTTTTCTACACTTATCTTACCTCTTTCTGCACCTCTGTTGTTTCTTTCTGCACTTCTCTTGCCTCTTTCTGCATCCCTCTTGCCTCTTTCTACACCTATGTTGCTTCTTTCTGCACCTCTCTTGCCTCTTTCTGCAACTCTCTTCCCTCTTTCTGCACCTCTCTTGCCTCAGTCTGCCCACCTGTTCCCTCTTTCTGCACCCCTTTTGCCTGTTTCTGCAACACTCTTGCCTCTTTCTGCAGTTGTCTTGCCTCCTTCTGCACCTCACTGCCTCTTTCTGCAACTCTCTTGCCTCTTTCTGCACTTCTCTTGACTCCTTCTGCACCTCTCTTGCCTCTTTAAACACTTCTCTTGCCTGTTTCTGCACCTCTCTTGCCTCTTTCTGCACCTCTCTTGCCTCTTTCTGCACCCCTCTTCCCTCTTTGTGCAACTCTCTTGCCTCTTCCTACAACTCTCTTCCCTCTTTCTGCACCACTCTTGCCTCTTTCTGTACCTCTGTTGCTTCCTTATGCACCTCTCTTGTCTCTTTCTGCAACCTTTGTGCCTCTTTCAGCACATATCTTTCCTCTTTCTGCACACACAGGGCTACTTTTACTCTGACCTCAGGCGAGGCAGTGCATACATGCAAGTGCAGAAAAGGGCTGCTGGCCTCTAAACTGCCATGCCCTATTATATGCTAGGGACTTAGAGGTAGTTTTAATCCACCTGCCCTATTATGTACTAGAGCCTTACAGGGGAGGACATGCCAATCACAGGGGTAACCCAACCCATAGTGTACCCTAGCGTATGTAGGTGTTTTCACTGTATTCTAAATGTCTTTCAGCATTGCACTGGCTCCGGGCCTGGTTAGGCAGAGCCCAGGGTCAGTCAGAGTCAGTTACTACCAGTAAGCAAAAAGTTTGGGGGTGCCCAGTGCACATGATTTACTTTGCAACACGGCCTCTTTCTGCACCTCTGTTGGTTCTTTCTGCATAACTCTTGCTTCTTTCTGTACCTTTCTTCCTCTTTCTGGACTTCTGTTGCCTCTTTCTGTATTTCTCTTGCTTCTTTCTGCACCTTTCTTCATCTTTCTACACATGTCCTACCTCTGTAGGCATAGTTAGAAATTAGCATTTAAAAAACCTTTGAAATTCACTGAGAAAACCATAGGTTTCAGGGACATTATAGTTAGAAATTAGCATTTAAAAAACCTTAGAAATTCACTGAAAAAACCATAGGTTTCAGGGACGTTATAGTTAGAAATTATTATTTAAAAAACCATAGAAATTCACTGAAAAAACCATAGGTTTCAGGGACGTTATAGTTAGAAATTAGCATTTAAAAAACCATAGAAATTCAATGAAAAAACCACAGGTTTTGGGGACGTTTTAGTTAGTTGGACATTTCACTTGTACAAAACCAGAGAAATTCGGCCGTTATAGTTAGTTGAGCTAACTATAACTCGCGCCCCCGCAATGCACTGCTGATGACGTCACATATTACATCACTCATGACATGGTCAGTGACATCACTGATGACATCACTGATGACATCTCAAATGACACTGAACTATAACATCCTGAAACCTGTGGTTTTTTCAGTGAATATATATATATATATATATATATATATATATATAAATATATATATATATATATATTCACTGAAAAAACCATAGGTTTTAGGGACAGTTATAGTTAGTTGGACATTGCACTCGTACAAAACCCGTGAAATTCCCCTGTTATAGTTAGTTCAGCTAACTATAACTCGCGCCCCGCAATGCACTGCTGATGACGTCACATATTACATCACTCATGACATGGTCAGTGACATCACTGATGACATCACTGATGACATCTCAAATGACATCACTGATGACATCACTGATGACATCATCCAGTGACTGTGTGTTTCTGTAAAGTTTAAATATGTTTAATATATATAGGGAAAGGCGTATTGAAGAATGAGTGGGTGTATAAGTGTCTGAATGGATGATTTAGTACGTGAGTGACTGACTACAAGTGAGTGATTAAACGTATCTTACTGAATGCATGGGTTAGTGACTAAACTGTGTGAATGTCTGTATCCGTCTGTTTGTTGGTGTGTAAGTGGATGCATGGATTTGCGAATAGCTACATGAGTGTCTATATGGGTTATTGATTGGTTCTCTGAGTATCTGTATGGCTGCCTGAGTGTTTGTGTGGGTGGGGTGTGTGTGACTCTATACATAGATGTGTGAGTGGGTGATTCACTGGGTGCATGATTTCAAGAGTGCATCTGTGATGGACTGCTTGGGTGGGTGAGTGTGTGTATGGGTGTGTTAGTGAGTGAATGTATATCTCAGTGGTACATGTGCGAGTAACTACATATGTAAAAGGCAGTATATATGTGTGTTAGAGTATTTAAATGGCTATAAGTGAGAGTGTGTTATTGTGAGAGTGGCTGTATGGATGCGTGTGTGCTTGTATCAGTTATTGTATAAGAGCGTAATAATGTGCTAGTATTTGTATGAGTAAGTGAGCTGGTGTGTGTATAACTGTATAGGTGAGTAAATGGGTGTGTGATTAATTTTTTGCATGACTGACTAGGTGTGTGAGTACCTCTATGGATGAGTGGCGGTGTGTGAGTGTTTATATAGGTGTATGAGTGCATATGATAGTCCTATACTGAGTGACTGTAAGTATGAGTGACTGTACAGGTGAGTGAGTGGATGTGTGTGTAGACCTAAGAATCAGTGAGTGGGTATGTAGTTTTTGGTGTTGGAGTGTCTATGGTTTTGAGAATGGCAGTCTGTAATTTAGAGTGGGTGTATCAAAAGTTATATTAGGGTGTGAGAAGATGCATGAAATTATCACATGGATGATGTCATCAGTGATGTCATTTGAGATGTCATCAGTGATGTCATCAGTGATGTCACTGACCATGTCATGAGTGATGTAATATGTGACGTCATCAGCAGTGCATTGCGGGGCGCGAGTTATAGTTAGCTGAACTAACTATAACAGGGGAATTTCACGGGTTTTGTATGAGTGCAATGTCCAACTAACTATAACTGTCCCTAAAACCTATGGTTTTTTCAGTGAATTTCAAAGGTTTTTTAAATGCTAATTTCTAACTATAACGTGTCTGAAACCTATGGTTTTTTCAGTGAATTTCAAAGGTTTTTTAAATGCTAATTTCTAACTATAACGTGCCTGAAACCTATGGTTTTTTCAGTGAATTTCAAAGGTTTTTTAAATGCTAATTTCTAACTATAACGTGCCTGAACCCTATGGTTTTTTCAGTGAATTTCAAAGGTTTTTTAAATGCTAATTTCTAATTATAACGTGCCTGAAACCTATGATTTTTTTAAGTGAAATTCAAAGGTTTTTTAAATGCTAGTTTCTAACTATGCCAACAGAGGTAGGACATGTGAAGAAAGAAGAAAAAACGCACAGAAAGAAGCAAAAGATGTGCAGAAAGAACCAACAGAGGAGCAGAAAGAGGCCTTGTTGCAAAATCATCCTGTGCCCACAACTTTTTCAGACGGGTACTGGTGGTAACTGACTCTGACTAACCAGAGCCAGTGCGCGTTTGCACAGTGGTGAAGGGAGGGGGGGCCTGAGGTGACGTGTTCAAACGCGCCCCGTGGCGCGTTTTAAGTTGCGGGATTAAGTCCCCTTGAATCCTGAGGGTCCCTGGCGCCCAACTAGCCCCCCAGGTACCTACAGTTAGGACCACAGAGCTGAGTTGCAGAGAGGCGTTCCGAGGCCACGCACTTTTTTCACCTCTCTGCAACGCAACTCTGTTATGCTTACTGAAGGTACCTGGTGGGCTAGTTGGCCCCAGGATTCAAAGGGAATTAACTCCCCAACTTAAAACGCACCATAGGGCGTGTTTGCGCACATGTCACCTGAGGTCCCGCCCCTCCCTTCACCACTGTGCAAACGCGCCCCGTGGCGCGTTTTAAGTTGGGGGATTAGGTCACCTTGAATCCTGAGAGTCCCTGGGGCCCAACTAGCCCACCAGGTACTTCCAGTAAGCACCACAGGCCTGCGTTGCAACGCCTGTAACAAATTGTGCAGTTGTGTTTAGGTAGTGAAGAGGGTCGTGCAGGGGGTAGTGTTTTAGGGTTTAGGGTAGTGCAGTGGTGTTTGTGTAGTGTAGGGGGTCATGCTGGGGGTAGATTTAGGGTTTAGGGTAGTGCAGTGGTGTTTGGGTAGTGTAGGGAGTCGTGCTGGGGGAGTGTTTGAGGGTTTAGGGTAGTACAGTGGTGTTTGGGTAGTGTAGGGGGTCATGCTGGGGTTAGTGTTTTAGGGTTTTAGGGTTTAGGGTAGTGCAGTGGTGTTTGGGTAGTGTAGGGGATACTGCTGGGGGTAGTGTTTTAGGGTTTAGGGTAGTGCAATGGTGTTTGGGTAGTGTAGGGGGTACTGCTGGGGGTAGTGTTTTAGGGTTTAGGGTAGTGCAGTGGTGTTTGGGTAGCGTAGGGGGTACTGCTGGGGGTAGTGTTTTATGGTTTAGGGTAGTGCAGTGGTGTTTGGGTAGTGTAGGGGTTCGTGCTGGGGGTAGTTTTTTAGGGTTTAGGGTAGTGCAGTGGTGTTTGTGTAGTGTAGGAGGTCGTGTTTTAGGGTTTAGGGTAGTGCAGTGGTCTTTGGATAGTGTAGGGAGTTGTGCGGGGGTATTGTTTTAGAGTTTAGGGTAGTGCAGTGGTCTTTGGGTAGTGTAGGGGGTTGTGCGGGGGTAGTGTTTTAGGGATTAGGGTAGTGCATTGGTATTTGGGTAGTGTAGGGGGTCATGCGGGGGTAGTGTTTTAGGGTTTAGGGCAGTGCAGTGGTGTTTAGGTAGTGTAGGGGGTCATGCTGGGGGAGTGTTTTAGGGTTTAGGGCAGTGCAGTGGTGTTCGGGTAGTGTAGGGGGTCGTGCTGGGGGAGTGTTTTAGGGTTTAGGGCAGTGCAGTGGTGTTCGGGTAGTGTAGGGGGTCGTGCTGGGGGAGTATTTTAGGGTTTAGGGTAGTGCAGTGGTGTTCGGGTAGTGTAGGGGGTCATGCTGGGGGTAGTGTTCTAGGGTTTAGGGCAGTGCAGTGGTGTTCGGGCAGTGTAGGGGGTCGTGCTGGGGGTGGTGTTTTAGGGTTTAGGGCAGTGCAGTGGTGTTCGGGCAGTGTAGGGGTCGTGCTGGGGGTGGTGTTTCAGGGTTTAGGGCAGTGCAGTGGTGTTCGGGCAGTGTAGGGGGTCGTGAAGGGGTGGTGTTTCAGGGTTTAGGGCAGTGCAGTGGTGTTCGGGCAGTGTAGGAGGTCGTGCTAGGGGTGGTGTTTCAGGGTTTAGGGCAGTGCAGTGGTGTTCGAGCAGTGTAGGGGGTCATGCTGGGGGTGGTGTTTCAGGGTTTGGGGCAGTGCAGTGGTGTTCGAGCAGTAAAGGGGATCATGCTGGGGGTGGTGTTTCAGGGTTTAGGGCAGTGCAGTGGTGTTCGGGCAGTGTAGGGGGCGGTGCAGGGGTGGTGTTTCAGGGTTTAGGGCAGTGCAGTGGTGTTCGGGCAGTGTAGGGGGTGGTGCAGGGGGTGGTGTTTCAGGGTTTAGGGCAGGGCAGTGGTGTTCGGGCAGTGTAGGGGGTCATGCAGGGGTGGTGTTTCAGGGTTTAGGGCAGTGCAGTGGTGTTCGGGCGGTGTAGGGGGCGGTGCAGGGGGTGGTGTTTCAGGGTTTAGGGCAGTACAGTGGTGTTCGGGCATTGTAGGGGGTGGTGCTGGGGCTGGTGTTTCAGGGTTTAGGGCAGTGCAGTGGTGTTCGGGCAGTGTAGGGGGTCGTGCTGGGGCTGGTGTTTCAGGGTTTAGGGCAGTGCAGTGGTGTTTGGGCAGTGTAGGGGGTCGTGCTGGGGCTGGTGTTTCAGGGTTTAGGGCAGTGCAGTGGTGTTCGGGCAGTGTAGGGTGTTGTGCTGGGGCTGGTGTTTCAGGGTTCAGGGCAGTGCAGTGGTGTTCAGGCAGTGTAGGGGGTCGTGCTGAGGCTGGTGTTTCACGGTTTAGGGCAGTGCAGTGGTGTTCGGGCAGTGTAGGGGGTCGTGCTGGGGCTGGTGTTTCAGGGTTTAGGGCAGTGCAGTGGTGTTCGGGCACTGTAGGCGGTCGTGCTGGGGCTGGTGTTTCAGGGTTTAGGGCAGTGCAGTGGTGTTCGGGCAGTGTAGGGGGTCGTGCTGGGGCTGGTGTTTCAGGGTTTAGGGCAGTGCAGTGGTGCTCGGGCAGTGTAGGGGGTCGTGCTGGGGGTGATGTTTCAGGGTTTAGGGTAGTGCAGTGGTGTTCGGGCAGTGTAGGGGGTCGTGCAGGGGCTGGTGTTTCAAGGTTTAGGGCAGTGCAGTGGTGTTCGGGCAGTGTAGGGGGTCGTGTTGGGGCTGGTGTTTCAGGGTTTTGGGCAGAGCAGTGGTGTTCGGGCAGTGTAGGGGGTCATGCTGGGGGTAGTGTTTCAGGGTTTAGGGCAGTGCAGTGGTGTTCGGGCAGTGTAGGGGGTCGTGCTGGGGGTGGTGTTTCGGGGTTTAGGTCAGTGGTGTTCGGGCAGTGTAGGGGGTCTTGCTGGGGGTGATGTTTCAGGGTTTAGGGCAGTGCAGTGGTGTTCGGGCAGTGTAGGGGGTCTTGCTGGGGGTAGAGTTTCAGGGTTTAGGGCAGTGCAGTGGTGTTCGGACAGTGTAGGGGGTCATGCTGTGGGTGGTGTTTCAGGGTTTAGGGCAGTGCAGTGGTGTTCGGGCAGTGTAGGGGGTCGTGAAGGGGGTGGTGTTTCAGGGTTTAGGGCAGTGCAGTGGTGTTCGGGCAGTGTAGGGGGTCGTGCTAGGGGTGGTGTTTCAGGGTTTAGGGCAGTGCAGTGGTGTTTGGGCAGTGTAGGGGGTCGTGCTGGGGGTAGTGTTTTAGGGTTTAGGGTAGTGCAGTGGTGTTTGTGTAGTGTAGGGGGTCATGTTTTAGGGTAGTGCAGTAGTGTTTGGGTAGGTTAGGGGGTCGTGCTGGGGGTAGTGTTTTAGGATTTAGGTTAGTGCAGTGGTGTTTGGGTAGGGTAGGGGGTCGTGCTGGGGGTAGTGTTTTAGGGTTTAGGGTAGTGCAGTGGTGTTTGTGTAGTGTAGGGGGTCGTGCTGGGGGTAGTGTTTTAGGGTTTAGGGTAGTGCAGTGGTGCTTGCGTAGTGTAGGGGGTCGTGCTGGGGGTAGTGTTTTAGGGTTTAGGGTAGTGCAGTGGTGTTTGTGTAGTGTAGGGGGTCATGTTTTAGGGTAGTGCAGTGGTGTTTGGGTAGTGTAGGGGGTCGTGCTGGTGGTAGTGTTTTAGGATTTAGGTTAGTGCAGTGGTGTTTGGGTAGTGTAGGGGGTCGTGCTGGGGGTAGTGTTTGAGGGTTTAGGATAGTGCAGTGGTGCTTGTGTAGTGTAGGGGGTCATGCTGGGGGTAGTGTTTTAGGGTTTAAGGTAGTGCAGTGGTGTTTTTGTAGTGTAGGGGGTCATGTTTTAAGATGCAATGCTCCAATACCTGACCAGTCTGCACTACATAAAACTGCAAAAAAACTAAAAATAAAAAGTGTTTTGCACACTTTTGTCATTGGGCTATATGTGGGCTACATCTGGGTAATATTTGTGCTACATTTGGGCTCTTTTTTCACTGGTGGCCATCTTGGAAGACTTCTTTGTTATGAAGTTTCCTAATTTCTTCATTTACTGCAGTCTCCTCAGTAGGAAATGCTTTCAGTTTTTTACTTTGATTCCATCAAGAAGGCATTCAGATGTGTCTCACATCTGCCATAAATTCAGAATGTTAGCACTCTAGTTGCTCATTAGATCACTGGAGTAAAGCTACTGCTCACCAGGGAGTTAACTGGTAGTCTGCTGCTGGTATTGAAAGTGATTGTTTCAGTCTGCATGTCAGACTTTTCTAATGAAATAGAAGAGGATTTGAGATCTCACTTAAAACATGCCCTAATTTTTCTTTCTGCAGCACTAACCATAATTTCTATTTCAAAAAGAACCCCTCATTTTGTTCCTTTTTAAATTAAATGTTTTAAGTGTTACCGGTTTATTCCAATCAAGATGGCTTCAGGTGTGCCATACTTTTGTCATAAGTAAGGCTGTTAGCGCTCTAGTTGTTCTTTAGAACACTCTGGGAAGCTGCAGTAGAACACAAAGGCATCAACTGGCAGGCTGCTCCTGTTGAAATATAACAGGAAGATATTTGAGATCACACTTGAAATATGTCCTAATTTTTCTTTCTACAGCACTAACCATAATTTCTATGACAAAATGAACCCCATCATGTTGTTCCTTTTTAAATTAAATTGTTTAAGTGTTACCAGTTTATTCCAATCAAGATGGCTTCAGGTGTGCCATACTTTTGTCATAAGTAAGGCTGTTAGCACTCTAGTTGTTCTTTAGAACACTCTGGGAAGCTGCAGTAGAACACAAAGGAATTAACTGACAGTCTCTGCCCTTGTTGGATGTACATGTTTTACTGAGAATGTCAGACTTCATGCTCACATGAGTGAGAAAGATAATGTGAATTTACAGAAAATATGCTTTCATTTTAGCTTCTGGAGCACCTTCCAAACCTCCATGGGACAAGCATGAGAAAATAGTGTTCTCTCAAACATGATTCATGATATCCCAGCAGAAGGTTTTTCACATGGTAAAATCACCTTAGAATACACCACAATTCCTAAAATTAGTATGGTACCATCAACAAATAAATTCTAATGTAACTAAAGCCTGTTATCACCCTTTATAGTTCTCCTTTTGGTGACCCTCAAAATCTTCTATTCACTACAATGCATTTCAATGAGGTACTATCATTTATATTGGTCCCAAGATGGCTGCCAGCAATTCCAGGATGAAGTGCTGACAGCCAATCAGATCTCACAATGACATGTGTGGTTAGGCTCCGCCCAGATATATATGTGACTTTACTTTTGATTTTCTCAGGAACTACTGAACGGATTTACACCATTTAAGCAAAAGGCACAACACTGAACCAAGGGCTACGTCTTTGCCAAATTTGGTGTAATTCCGTTCAGCAGTTCGGGCTGTAGCTGCGACTAAAGGTTCCTATGGAAAAATGAATGGGGAAAACGCGTTTTGGGACCCCCTTTTTCTCGGCCCCCGCTTGACGTATCACCCCGAGACTTTCAGGATAGGAGCGGACCGGAGCGCCCCAACAAGTTGGAAACTTTCGCGAAGATTCGTCAACCGGCGCCAACGTTATTTCAAATAGAATGTCGCAGATTTCCTATGGATAATAGGTTTTAACTATAACTATCTACTGGCGACCGCCAGTAGATAATATATATGTGTATATATATATATAAACATTACAGGGACGGTATAGTTATAGTTAGGAAATAGAATTTACAAAACCTTAGCAATGCGCTAAAAAAACAAAGTTTACAGGGATGTTATAGTTAGGTTCAGATTTACACCCCAAAAACTTAGAAATTCAGCTTTTGTAGTTAGAGTTATCTCAAGAAACTATAACTCGTGCTCTAAGGTAACTATAGATCGTGCCCTCGCCATGCAGTTTTCTGATCAAATATTTTACAGCAAATGTTGCACTGATAATAATGGTCAGAGAAGATGCCATGAGTGATGTAATGTGTGGGATAATTAGCAGTGCATGGCGAGGAAGCGAGCTATAGTTACCTTAGGGCATGAATTTTTTGCAAAATTGAAAAAATAAATAGTTGTCTCCCGGCGCGGTCCCAGTGGGACACCACCACAAGGCCTAGGGGGTCAGGGTATTCCTACCCTGCCCCCTTTTGTTTATTTTTGCATTTTTTTAGGTACTCGGGCAGAGTCCTGAGTCCCAAGATGGCTGCCAACGGTTCCTGGGTGAAATGTTGGCAGCCAATCAGATCTCAGCATGAGATCTATCGGATCCATGGAGGATTCGCATCCCTAGACATCTATATTTCTTTTTTATTTAATTACTCCAAAACTAATGAGTAGATTTACACCAATATCACAAAAAGGGCTCTTTCTGGGCCAAGACCTACCTTTTGCCAAATTTGGTGTAATTCCGTCTAGCAGTTCGGACTGTAGTCGCGTCTAAGATCGCTATGGGAAATTGCATGGGGAAAATGTGTTTTGGGGCCCCCCTTTTTCTTTGTCCCTGCTTGATGAATTACCACAAAACTTTCCAGACAGCAGCTGAAGTGACTAGTAGAGTAGTTTTAAAAAATTTCATGTGGATTCGTCAAACTGCGCCAAAGTTATTTGTAAAACAAAAAATGTTTAAAAAGACGTGAGTGCCTTGGCAAGTTATTCGTTGAAGCTGCAGGCGGCCTTTGACAAAGGAGCTGGGGGCTCTGAAATACGTTAGGCGAGATATTAACCAGCGTGAAAACTTGCCGGTCTCCCTGATGAAATTAATTCGGATGAATTGCCTGCCATGTGAGTGCTCCCTTATGCACAGGACACCCTTTGTTTTCATAAACCCCACGGCAGTCCGGCCGTGAAGGAGATGCACCTCCCGGAAAGAAATGCGGGACGTTGTGTTAAGGAACCTTTCCTTTGACCTTTTTTCGACATGGCAGGGTGTTTTATAATGGACTGTTCAAGTAGCACTCTGGGACCCACTGGAGGGTTTAAATGCATTAATTAATGTCTGCATCTTCACGAACCCCACGGAGGGGGTAAAATAATCCTTAGCAACTACAAATACCAGCATTCCATGTTTAAATACTCACCTGTTTCCACTGGAGGAAAATAATTTTTTTTTTAATAAGACATGAGTGCCTTGGCAAGTTATTCGTTGAAGCTGCAAAATGATGGAATGGTGTTTAACTAGGAATATTTCTTTGTTTGGGAAGGAGCTGTCCCAGCAGGAACAGGGAACGGCCATGGGCACCTGCTTTGCCCCCAGTTATGCAAATTTACATCTGGGCTCGTGGGAGGAGCAGGTGCTTGGGGTCCGTTCACTTGAACACTGGTCAGAGAAGATTCTTATTTGGTCCAGATTTATTGATGATGTCTTCGTGCTGTGGCAGGGCACGAAGACAGAAGTAGAACAATTCATCAATCAATTGAATAACAATGACCTGAACTTGAATTTTGTGGGCCAGAAAAGTAAACAATCAGTTGAGTTTTTAGATATTACGGTGTGTGTGGAGGGAGAGAGACTTGAGAGTACTGTTTTTAGAAAGCCTACTGCTGGAAATACTATTTTACATACGGGAAGCTCCCACCCCTCACCCCTTATAAGTAGTATCCCCTTTGGGGAATTTTCCAGAGCCAGGAGAGCGTGTAGTACCCTTTCTGAGTATGAAAAAATAGAGCAGGATATGAAACATCGATTTATGGAAAGGGGGTACCCAATAAACACTTTGGAAACAGCATCTAAGAAAGCAAGACATTTAAACAGAGAAGAGGTGCTGTTCCAACCCTCCAGAACTACACTAAGGAAGAAAATGAAAGGTCAGAGTAGCACACATAGATTTCTAACAACGTATAATGTGAGGCATAAGGAGGTGAGACAGGTTTTAAATAAGCACTGGCACTTTATTACAGAAGATCCGATATTGGGGCAAGAAGTGAAGAAGAGACCAGAAATCACTTATAGAAAATCAAAATCCCTGAGGGACTATCTAGTGAAGAGTGAGTATGGAGGAACAGCCCCACAACAAATTGGTTAAGACAGTGAGAAGGCTTTTATAAATGCACTAACTGCAATGCTTGCCAGCATGGGGAAAATCTGTCAACATTACAGACATTTATTAAAACCATAAAAATCAGAGGGGTTCTGACATGCAAATCGAGCTTCGTAGTGTACATTCTAAGGTGCCAATGCGAAAAGATGTACGTGGGAATTACCACACTACCGGTCCATAGAAGAATACTGCAGCACAGAAGGGCCATTGTGAATAAGGATAGAAGTTATCCAATAGCGAGGCACTTTGAAAAAGAACACTAGAGTGACCCTATTTCTATGACATACAGCTGCCTAGCGCAAGTGTCCAAGAAAAGGAGAGGTGGGGATAGGGAGAGAGATCTGAGAAAATTGGAAACATGGTATATCCTCGAACTATATACTAAACAACCAAATGGTTTTAATCTGGATGAGGAGTTATTTACATGCCTGTACTGATTAAAATTCTAAAGAAATCTCGCTAAGCATTTTTTCATCAATAAGAGCAATATAGGAAAATTTAGAACATTATTTTTAATTGTTAATCACGGAACCACAAAGAAGAAAAGGAGCACTAGCACTTTAGAAAATAAGTATTAAGTATTCTTTAGGTATTAGCAGTTTTTTAATATGAATTCATGTAAAGAGATAAGACAAAATAAAATGTATCTCTATCTTGACATGGGGCATTTAACCCAGGTAGCAATATGGATTTTATTTGAAAACGACCATGCACTTTAGAATTGTATCAGAATTGTACTTTAAATAATAGCACATTGGAGCACTAGCACTTTATAATTATTAAGCACTAGCACTTTAAAAACAAAAAATCATGAAAAAAATTGAATAGTTGATGATTAGGAAGCTATAAAAGAAATGTGGTCGCTATAAGTAGCTATTATGTACTGAATGCACTTCAAATGAAACAATACAATAAGGAATTGAGTATTGAATAATGAGATGGTTTGTAATGTTTTTGGAACTGTCCGTTTTCAACCTATAGCGCAATGGAATAATGTGTAAATAACATGTTCTAAGATGGCCGCCAAGTTTACTATGTAAAACCGCATCATGCACAACTATGATATGAATCATGGTGGTAGGCCCACCCTTTTATGATTTTAATGAAATCAAATAAAAGTATTTTTTGATTGATTGATTGATATGAGAGTGTTTGTCCTCTGCTAATGTCTATGCCTATGCATTGTAGTTTTTTTTTTAAGTATTTAAATGAAACTCTGTATGTGGCTCGGCATCGTGAACAAGGCCGTGAGGTAATGGCTAAAACGCATTGATGTTACGCTCAATGGAATAAAAGCCAGATTTAAACCTGCGGAGTGCCGATTTCGCTTTCATTGGGGGAAAAGAGGAGGCATTTTCGTTTTTTATATATATATATATTCACTGAAAAAACCATAGGTTTTAGGGACAGTTATAGTTACTTGGACATTGCACTCGTACAAAACCCGTGAAATTCCCCCGTTATAGTTAGTTCAGCTAACTATAACTCGCGCCCCGCAATGCACTGCTGATGACGTCACATATTACATCACTCATGACATGGTCAGTGACATCACTGATGACATCACTGATGACATCTCAAATGACATCACTGATGACATCATCCAGTGACTGTGTGTTTCTGTAAAGTTTAAATATTTTTAATATATATAGGAAAAGACGTATTGAAGAATGAGTGGGTGTGTAAGTGTCTGTATGGATGATTTAGTAGGTGCGTGACTGACTCTATAAGTGAGTGATTTAACGTATCTTACTGAATGCATGGGTTAGTGAGTAAACTGGGTGAATGTCTGTATCCGTCTGTCTGTTGCTGTGTAAGTGGCTGCATGTGTTTGTGAATAGCTAAATGAGTGTCTATATGAGTTATTGAATGCTTGTCTGAGTATCTGTATGGGTGCCTGAGTGTTTGTGTGGGAGGGGTGTGTGCAACTCTGTGCATAGATGTGTGAGTGGGTGATTCACTGGGTGGATGGTTTCAAGAGTGCATCTGTGATAGACTGTATGGGTGGGTAAGTGTGTGTAAGAGTGTGTTAGTGAGTGAATGTATGTCCCAGTGGTACATGTGTGAGTAACTACATATGTGAAAGGCAGTATATATGTGTGTTGGAGTATATAAATAGCTATAAGCAAGAGTGAGTGATTGTGATAGTGGCTGTATGGATGAGTGTGTGCTTGTATCAGTGATTGTATAAGAGCGTAACAATGTGCTACTATTTGTATGAGTAAGTGAGCTGGTGTGTGTATAACTGTATAGGTGAGTAAATGGCAGTGTGTTTAATTATTTGCATGACTGACTAGGTGTCTGAGTATCTCTATGGATGAGTGGCGTTGTTTGAGTGTCTATATAGGAGTAAGAGTGCATATGATAGTCCTGTACTGAGTGACCGTAAGTATGAGTGACTGTACGGGTGAGTGAGTGGATGTGTGTGTGTAGACCTAAGAATCAGTGAGTGGGTATGTAGTTATTGGTGTTGGAGTGTCTATGGTTTTGCGAATGGCAGTCTGTAATTTAGAGTGGGTGTATCAAAGATTATATTAGGGTGTGAGGAGGTGCATCAGATTATCACGTGGATGATGTCATCAGTGATGTCATTTGAGATGTCATCAGTGATGTCATCAGTGATGTCACTGACCATGTCATGAGTGATGTAATATGTGACGTCATCAGCAGTGCATTGCGGGGCGCGAGTTATAGTTAGCTGAACTAACTATAACGGGGAATTTCACGGGTTTTGTACGAGTGCAATGTCCAAGTAACTATAACTGTCCCTAAAACCTATGGTTTTTTCAGTGAATTTCAAAGGTTTTTTAAATGCTAATTTGTAACTATAACGTGTCTGAAACCTATGGTTTTTTCAGTGAATTTCAAAGGTTTTTTAAATGCTAATTTGTAACTATAACGTGTCTGAAACCTATGGTTTTTTCAGTGAATTTCAAAGGTTTTTTAAATGCTAATTTCTAACTATAACGTGCCTGAAACCTACGTTTTTTTCAGTGAATTTCAAAGGTTTTGTAAATGACAATTTTTAAATGTATTAATTGTTATACTAATTTTTTTCATACTGATTTACTAAATTTTTAGAAACAATTTTTTTTTACAGATTTTATTTTTTAAATTACATTGTAATTCTATTATACATTACATTACAAAAAATACTTTCTCAGAATGAATTACTTTAGTTTAAATACTTTGCACATAGGCAATAGACTTTTAAGTACAGTAGTTACAGTTGTTGCAATGGGCAACACATTTTCAAACACAATGCAACATTCAGCTCAATGTGAATTTCTAGTTAAATGCAATTAGTTACTTTATGGATTACTTTTCTAACCACAGGACTGGATCCTAGATTCAGTCCTGGTACATCTCCTGTAAACAGTTGAGTAAAAGCGTTTTGGTTACAGTTGTGATTTTTAAGGAATATTATTGTATTTTAAAAGTTGACACTTAGAAACTTTTTCTCATAGAATCACCAATGTTATCCTATGGAAGGAAATTCACTTAGCAGGTAAAAACTGTTATCGTTACTTTTTCTTACTCAGTGTTGGATCCTGGATCCAGCACTGGTGCATCTCCTGTAAACAGTTGAAAGAATGTGTTTAAGTAATACAGGTGATTTTTAAGGAATATTTGTAGTTTGTAAAAATCAACACTTTGAAACTTTTTTGCTGAAAACCAGACAATGGATTCCTATGGAAGAAAATATAAGTTACTGGTAAGTACGGTTAAAATTACTTTTCAGGATTAGTACTGGGCTGAAAGATGCAGCACTGAGGTCTCTCCTGATAACAGGTGAGTAAATCGGAATTCGTATTTCGGCTGATTTTAGAGGAATATTTTAAAGTTCCAAAACTCCACACTTAGAAGAATTTCCAAGTGAAACCAGTCAATGTTAGCCTATGGAAGGAAATTCAAGTTACTGGTAAGTACGGTTAAAATTACTTTTCAGGACCAGTACTGGGCTGAAAGATACAGCACTGAGGTCTCTCCTTATAACAGGTGAGTAAATCGGAATTCGTATTTCGGCTGATTTTAGAGGAATATTTGTATGTTTCAAAAATCAACACTTAGAAACTTTTTCAGCAAAAAGCAGTCAATGATATCCTATGGAAGGAAATTCAAGTTACTGGTAAGTACGGTTAAAATTACTTTTGAGGATCAGTACTGGGCTGAAAGATGCAGCACTGAGGTCTCTCCTGATAACAGGTGAGTAAATCGGAATTCGTATTTCGGCTGATTTTAGAGGAATATTTTAAAGTTCCAAAACTCCACACTTAGAAGAATTTCCAAGTGAAACCAGTCAATGTTAGCCTATGGAAGGAAATTCAAGTTACTGGTAAGTACGGTTAAAATTACTTTTCAGGACCAGTACTGGGCTGAAAGATACAGCACTGAGGTCTCTCCTGATAACAGGTGAGTAAATCGGAATTCGTATTTCGGATGATTTTAGAAGAATATTTGCACAATGGTGAAGGGAGGGGCGGGGCCTGAGGTGACATCTGTGCAAACGCGCCCCGTGGCGCGTTTTAAGTTGGGGGATTAAGTCCCCTTGAATCCTGAGGGTCCCTAGGGGCCAACTAGCCCACCAGGAACCTCCAATATGCGCCAGGGGCTGCGTTGCAGAGACGTGTAGAGAGGCCACACCCCTTTTACACCTCTCTGCAACGCAGCTCTGTGGCGCTTTCTGGATGTACCTGTTGGGCTAGTTGGCCCCCAGGGACCCTCAGGATTGAAGGGGATTTAATTCCCCATCTTAAAACGCGCCACGGGGCCTGTTTGCACACATGTCACCTGAAGCCCCGCCCCCTCCCTTCACCACTGTGCAAACGCGCCCCGTGGCGCGTTTTAAGCTGGGGATTAAGTCCCTTGAATCCTGAGGGTCCCCGGAGTCCAACTAGCCCACCATATACCTCCAAAAGCGCCACAGAGCTGCGTTGCAGAGAGGTGTAAAAGGGGTGTGGCCTCTCTACACGTCTCTGCAACGCAGCCCCTGGCGCATATTGGAGGTTCCTGGTGGGCTAGTTGGCCCCCAGGGACCCCCAGTATTCAAGGGGAATTCATTCCCTCTCTGCAAACGCGCCAGGGGGCGCGTTTGCAGAGTGGTGAAGGAAAGGGCGGGGCCTGCGGGCCCGATCGTTTTTTTTTTGTTTGTTTTTTTGTCCCCTGAAGGGGGGCTGTGTGGCCCCCTTCCTTTTTCCTGTTTTTGGGCCCTGGGGACCCCATCCCCCAGGGCCTTACCTCTTTTTTAAATTTAATTTAAAAAAAAAAAACGGGAAGGGGGCCGCGTGGCCCCCTTCCCTGGGCCTGTATTGGCCCCGGGGACCCCATCCCCCGGGGCATGGCCTTTTTTATTTTCTTGGGAGGGGGGCTGCGTGGCTCCCCTCCTCAGGCCATTTAAGGCCCCGGGGACCCCATCCCCGGGGCCGGCCTTTCCATTTTTTTTTTTTTCTTTTTTTGGGGAGGGGGCCGCGTGGCCCCCTCCTGGGCCACTACTTGCCCTGGGGACCCCATCCCCTGGGGCTGGCCCTCTCCGTTGGGGACTGTGGGGGTCCCCAATCCCCCACAGTCCCGCCGGCTCCCCACGTCCCTTGGGAGCCGGCATTGCTGTTCCCACATGGGGAGCAGCTGACATGCTGCTCCCCATGTGGAAAAGCAATGTGCTTTGGATATTGGAAGAGAGAGCAGGTTTCCCTGCTCTCTCTTCCAATATCCAAAGCAGTTTGCTATGGCAGGACGGGAGCCGCGAGGCTCCCGTCCTGCCATAGCAAACTACAGTGTCCCGGGGGTAGGCACCCCGGGACACTGCAGGAGCCGGCCCTGGGGGTGGCGGTCCCCAGGGCCATCAAGGGCTCCAGGAGGGGGCCGCGCGGCCCCCTCCCTACATCAGCACAGCCCCGGGAGGTGGTGGTCCCCGGGGCTTCGGGGGTCCAAAACGGACCCCCATTTTAATTTGTTAGTGCCCCGGGAGGTGGCGGTCCCCGGGCGTGTGGGGGGGCAGGATTCGCGCATCCTGCCGATTTTTAAAAAAAATTGTTTTTTTTTTTTTTGCCCAGGGGGTCCTTGTGGGACCCCCTGAGCAAACCTAGGGGGTCAGGGTGTTTCTACCCTGCCCCCTTTGTGCGCTTTGCGCACTTGTTTCTGTCCCTCGGTTCTACCGAGGGACAAAATGGCTGCCAACATTTCCTGAATCGGAATGTTCACAGCCAGCTGACAGCCAATTAACATGCAGCTCGTGATCGGGACGGTGCGCGCAGGGTGCGCTGAGGGTACGCGGACCCTACTCGGCCATAGATATCACTAACTTTTTACTTTTCATTTTCTCAGCAACTACTGAACAGATTTACACCATTTAACAAAAAGGGTTCTTTCTGAACCAAGAACTACCTCTTTGCCAAATTTGGTGTAATTCCGTTCAGCAGTTCGAGCTGTAGCCGTGTCTAAAGTTTCCTATGGAAAAGTGCATGGGGAAAACACGTTTTGGGACCCCCCTTTTTTCTCGGCCCCCGCTTGACGAATCCCCCTGAGACTTTCAGGGTAGGAGCGGACCGGAGCGGGCCACAAAGTTTGAAAATTTCGCGAAGATACGTCAACCGGCAAGAGAGTTATTTCAAATAGAATGTCGCGGATTTCCTATGGATAATAGGTTGTAACTATAACTATCTACTGGCGACCGCCAGTAGATAATATATATATATATATATATATATATATATATATATATATATATATGTATATATATATATATATATATATATATATATATATATATATATATGTCCAACAAAAATGCCCAAAGCATTGAGAGGGCACTCCCAGCGCTCTTGCCTTTCGGCATTTCGAATGCAGCTCGCCTTCAACCTCCAAATTAGCATATGATGCCGACGCGTTTCAAGGCTCAAGGCCTCTTCCTCATGGGCTGCTGATCAAAGACGCATCACAGGCTCACACCATTAGCGGCATTATTTATTTCCATTTCAAACCCTCAGTGGGCGTTGCTAGGTGCAAACATTATAAGTGCATGATGGGACATGTAGTCCCCGATGTGAGCAAAATTTACACGGCAGCCCAGCCGTGGGGAGGAGCACCATCGTTACAGTGAGGCTGAGGATTTGAACTGTTCAGAACCATGACAGCGCAGCGTTCCATATGCTCAATTAGCTCGTCTACCCCACTCCAGAATCCTACTAAGGACATAAAAAAAGCTTTATTTTCAAATGCGCATCAACTTACTAAAGGACATTAATTTTTTGCTCACATCGGGGACTACATGTCCCATCATGCACTTATAATGTTTGCACCTAGCAACGCCCACTGAGGGTTTGAAATGGAAATAAATAATGCCGCTAATGGTGTGAGCCTGTGATGCGTCTTTGATCAGCAGCCCATGAGGAAGAGGCCTTGAGCCTTGAAACGCGTCGGCATCATATGCTAATTTGGAGGTTGAAGGCGAGCTGCATTCGAAATGCCGAAAGGCAAGAGCGCTGGGAGTGCCCTCTCAATGCTTTGGGCATTTTTGTTGGACATCAAATTTACACGGCAGCCCAGCCGTGGGGAGGAGCACCATCGTTACAGTGAGGCTGAGGATTTGAACTGTTCAGAACCATGACAGCGCAGCGTTCCATATGCTCAATTAGCTCGTCTACCCCACTCCAGAATCCTACTAAGGACATAAAAAAAGCTTTATTTTCAAATGCGCATCAACTTACTAAAGGACATTAATTTTTTGCTCACATCGGGGACTACATGTCCCATCATGCACTTATAATGTTTGCACCTAGCAACGCCCACTGAGGGTTTGAAATGGAAATAAATAATGCCGCTAATGGTGTGAGCCTGTGATGCGTCTTTGATCAGCAGCCCATAAGGAAGAGGCCTTGAGCCTTGAAACGCGTCGGCATCATATGCTAATTTGGAGGTTGAAGGCGAGCTGCATTCGAAATGCCGAAAGGCAAGAGCGCTGGGAGTGCCCTCTCAATGCTTTGGGCATTTTTGTTGGACATATATATATATATATATATATATATCTTCACAAAGAATGCCCTGCATTCAGAGACGCACTCCTCCAGCTGATAAGTTTCACAACCATTTATTAAACAGGAACAGGATTACAGCTCCGACTTTTAAATCCATTGCCTGACGCGTTTCAAAGCATTCGTGCTCTTTCTTCAGAGGCCATTTAAAATCACCACAGTTCTTTTGGAATCCCACAGTTCCCTGCATGCTTGATTAATTTTAAGGCTTCCGGTGTGCCCATCTTGATAGAGTTAATTAAGATGCATGCCGGAACTTGTAGTTTACATTCCGTGAAATCTTTACCTCCAGTGGTCGTGTGCATTTTAATTCATTTTATGGATCAATTACTGCCCTCCAGTGGGCCTCAGGACTGTAAGCCTGTTCCGAAATTCAAAGCATCAGCTGCTTGTTCATTGTGTGCGTCTCTAAGCAAGGACAAAAGCTGTTTGACGACATAATACGGCCAGTCTAGGTCATGGAGATTGCACTGCCATTGATAGTTTATGGGCTGCTGCGAGGTACTGGAATCTCAGCAATAGCAGAATGACAAGAAGTAACAGTGCGAATTAAAACTGGATTCCTTCACAAAGACCCACTGGAGGGTAAGAAAAGATTGCACAAATGAACTGTTCATGGCAGAACCCACTGATGGGTGAGATCGCACGAGGGAGAACTCCAAGTTCCAGCAAACCTTGGTATTGTTTGCACCGGAGCCAGCCTACCAGGGGGCAGGTAATTGCTATTTAAATGAGTTTGACTTGGCGCTCTCGTGAATCTGCCTAAAACTGTTGTGCCAGCCCGTGAACAAGGTGTAGGAACACCGAAACGCGTAGGGCTTTTTTGAAAGGAGTTTTGGGAAAGAAATGCCAGTTTAGCTGAATTAAAGGACTCTGTTACAAATGACGGGGTCCTGCTTGTTCATTGTGTGCGTCTCTAAGCAAGGACAAAAGCTGTTTGACGACATAATACGGCCAGTCTAGGTCGTGGAGATTGCACCGCCATTGATAGTTTATGGGCTGCTGCGAGGTACTGGAATCTCAGCAATAGCAGAATGACAAGAAGTAACAGCGCGAATTGAAACTGGATTCCTTCACAAAGACCCACTGGAGGGTAAGAAAAGATTGCACAAATGAACTGTTCATGGCAGAACCCACTGATGGGTGAGATCGCACGAGGGAGAACTCCAAGTTCCAGCAAGCCTTTGTATTGTTTGCACTGGAGCCAGCCTACCAGGGGGCAGGTAATTGCTATTTAAATGAGTTTGACTTGGCGCTCTCGTGAATCTGCCTAAAACTGTTGTGCCAGCCCGTGAAAAAGGTGTAGGAACACCGAAACATGTAGGGCTTTTTTGAAAGGAGTTTTGGGAAAGAAATGCCAGTTTAGCTGAATTAAAGGACTCTGTTACAAATGACGGGGTCCTGCTTGTTCATTGTGTGCGTCTCTAAGCAAGGACAAAAGCTGTTTGACAATATATATATATATATATCCACAAAAACAGGTTGCACTTGAGAAGACGCCACAAGCCAGGGAGTATGATACCTTTAATGGGAGACTTATACGAAGCAGCATCACAGCCTCACACCAATGAATTACAGCAGCCCAACGCGTTTCAAGCACTCCTGTGCTCTTGTTCACGGGCAGGAAGGGGAAGAGTACTGGCAGACATTCAATCAGGAACACCTGATAACTACACCAAGACACGCCCCAGTGGGCGTAGGCAAGCAAAGCATGCTGGTACTTGGAGTTCCTGTAAGTTTATCCCTCGTGGGTGCCGCCATGTCTCTCCTCATAGTCCTAGTAAAAAACCACAGTGGGTTTGGGGGAAGCTTAAAACCACCGCTTCGCCAAATCATAATGTCCAACCACACAGCTATCCCTGGTTCCAATGCGTTTGATTGTACAAACACAGGATCTGCACTTCGGCGAAGCGGTGGTTTTCAGCTTCCCCCACCTGACGCAGGTATGATGTGATGCAGGGCTTTTCAGCGTGATGCATCTCCCTAGATGCGTCACGTTGTAAATGGGCCGCAATGTGGCACATTGATTGCGAGTTCGCTGCCTCACAAAAGTGATGCAACGGCGGAGCAAAAGTGTCACAAGGGGTTTGTAAATCTGCCATTAAGTGTCCAAATCACAATGCAAGGGTCTGGAATCTCCAAGATACTCCTTGAAAGTTTGGGACTTCAGTTCCCACAATCCACGTGGACAAAACTCCAGGCTGTGGATTCTTATTGGTGATGATCCAGGTGAGCTCTATGAACCTGTAGCTTGCAGGGAGTCCACTCTTTATTCTTTGTGAAGCAAGTTAGGTCCACAGGACTGTAGTTCGAGATTGTGCAGCAGGCACAGTCAGTCAGAGTGTAGGGCCTGTTTTGTGCAATTCAAATTTCCAGCATGGACCCTTCTTCTCTTTGTTTCAAGCAGCAGATCTGAGAGGCTCTGCCCCTCTCAGATACTTATTCAGTGTTCTCTGGGGTCAAGCAGGAGGGCACTTCTGTCCAACGAGGTGCAGGGCATCACCCCAGAGCATGACCATTTGCTCTAAAGCGTGTCATAATTGTCTCCCAGAAAGCACTATTTCTTCAATATCGCTGAAGTCTCAGCAGAGGAGCAAGAGATAGCTACACCAATGTATAGTTCATTTCCATAGCTCCCCTCCCTCTGATATCTGCAAATTCCCTCCTTAAGCCTGTCATTTGGCTGGGTCATACGGGATGGAGGGAGCTAGACCTGGTTAATCATGCCTGTTCTATCTCTTCTTTGAAGCCCCATGGTTTACAACTGCTTCCCCCTGCTCTGGCATTCCTCTGTAGACCTCTCTGGAGTCAGCCACTTATCGCTTCATCAAAGCAGCCTGGCTAATTCTGTTAACTCTGACCAATCAGTGCAGACCACTAAAAGGCTGCATTTTGGCTTACAGACAAGAAAGTCTTATAACTTATTTTCTGTATATTTTAGGATAAATTCAACAATAGAATATTGTTGGATTTATCCATACCATTCTCCTAAGTCCTTGAATAATATTTTTGGCAATCCCTAAAGGTAGTTATTAATTAATAAACTATTGCCAGGCTAACCTATGTGGCTGGGGATGTACAATGGGGACATTGTCTCCTATACTAGGGGTTATGAAACATATTTTATAAGAAACCTGTTTATATCTACGGGACCCCCCCCCCCACACCTGGGATACCTAGGGGAGACTTTGGGGTCCCGAATTTTTGAAAATAATGTAGATCCTTACTCCACAGTGTTTATTAGCACAAAAGTTGATTTTGCCCCAATTCCTACAATGAGGAAAGTGAAGTGTGCAATGTCTCTACCCCCAGGGCACATAAAACCTCTTTTATAAGGGTTCTCCTTATAAGTCCCTAACCCCCCACCCCTGGGACACCTAGGAGAGACCCTTGGGGTACCTAATATGCCAAAATATTGTAGTTGTTCAATTTGTAATATATTATTGGAGTATCAAGCATCCAAAATGCCTATAAAAAAGAATGTTCAGTCTGCGAAAGGTGAAAACTCAGATTTACTAACATTTTGCATCTGGATTGCATCACGTTTTTGATGTAGACCCAACACAAAATGGTTTTTGGAATTTCTTAAGCCTTGCAAAGCCTGATTTGCCTGGATTCACGGGTCTTAGTAAAAAAAGTAACCAAGGCACCACATAGCATTGTCTTGCCTAACTTTGTGTTGGGGCGGCATTCCATGGGAGGAGCTGTTAACACCCTGTACTTTTTTCCTCTTCGTCTTTCAGCTCCTGCAGCCATCAGATTTTTCTGCAATATTGCAGACCACTATTTTGAAGAAGAAAAAAACTATACTGATGACTAAACAGCTCTTGTGGTTTGTTTTAAAATACTACAATACATACCCTTATTGTAGGAGGTGACATACTCAGTCAGCACATTGGAGGATAACATACAGAAGTGGTAAGATGAATGGATGTGGACGAAGGAGAAGTCATTCAGGAGGAGCACCTAGATTCTGTCTCACCCCCTCCAGTAGGTGTTCTCTACCCAATGCACACACACCTGCTACAGAAGCTGACAATTTCAGACAACACTAGTATGCTTTCAGGTAAGTTCCTAATCCATTTCTATCTCTTTACATTCACTGATGGACATAGCTTTTCACCAATGTCTACATTATTTACCCAGCAGCGGCCAGTCCTTGTGGGAGGAGGGGCCCAGCCTTTTTCCCGACATGAGGAGTGTCTGTCAGGCTGAAAAAAGGTGAGCCTATCAGACACTGCTCATGTTTGGGTCAGACAGGCAGGCTCTGTACATGCACGAAATGCGCAGACACCTTGCTAACTTGAATTGTAATCTCATAATTTCATCTTTAAGGATGGCTTTCTCCCCTATAAATGTCTCTTTCCTATCAGCTTCTGTTATACAAGAGCTGCTGGTGGCCACCTTGCAAACGGCAACACCGATGACATAAGGGGATATCCTGGCAGAATCAATTAGCCCATCTTCCAGTCATCAGTGAGGTAGGTCTGGGAACCTCTGATCTTAGCTTCTTAATCTCATCTTTAGTCTACACATTTTTCATATAGTTTATTGTATATTAAAAGTATTTAAATTGTATTGTAATTGTATTGTATAGTTAAACATGTTTTCATTTTGTTGTTGTTTATTGATTTCCTTTCATGTATTTATTCATGTGGCAGAATTTGTGGTCATGATAACTTTTGGAGCTTGTCAAACATTGAACATTGAATATAATTCTTCTTTCTACCACTGCAGGGTCAGGATATACCCTGGCAACACCAACTACGAGGACACTAATCCAGCAGCCGACATCACAAAGGTCAACCATAAATTAAACATCTATGGCTTGAGCTGGAGAGATAACATTGCCACAATGTACTAATTCCTTGTATAGAGCAACTCGTAATTGTATGTGTTTCTTTATTGTTACATGGTACTAAGTTCATTATATTTTTTCAGAACAATGTCAATTAAATGTATCGACTATGGGTACTCGCAAACATTGTTCTGAAAGCCAAAACGCAGAGCCTGTGGTGTGACTGAAGGTGACATTAATAAGGGCCTTTGTGAGGTGGGAGTAGCAGGAGTGATGCATGTACATGGTGTGGACAGTGCAAAATGCAGTTCATTTTAGAGTTTTATTAATAGTACAGTCTAAAGCATTTAGCCAGAGATTTGCCAATACTGTTTAATGCTGTAATTGCATCTTGGTTTATACCTTCTCTGCTTGCTATTGCTACATTTGGTGAGTGAAGTGCAGAAAGGAAGTAATTTGATTATTGAACTGGAACAAAATAGAAACACAGGCCTTACCATGGCCTGTCCATTGGGAGTGAGGGGCCAGGCCCCTCCACCTTTGCCCCTCACGAATAGGGTCTATCAGGCTGAACAAAGGTCAGCCTGGCAGACACTGTTCATTTTCAGGTCAGGCAGCCAGGAACCAGACATGCGCTAATGCGTAGGCTCCTGGCAGCCTGAGCGTAACTTTGCTGGGCTGAGGAAGTCACAGCTTCAGTGGGCGTGCTGTCCTTGGCTCAGCAAAGGTCCCTGAGGCCATCCCCTCAGTGACAGGGGTAGTGTCACTGATTGCCTCACACCTGGGCGCTTCAGTTTAAGCCCTGAAGCACCCAGGGTCGAGTGTCAATCAGTGACACTTCAACACAGAGTGGGGTGGGGTCAGCAGTCTTACTGACCCCATCCCACTGTGTGATGATGTTGGAACTGCTGCCTCCCCTCATTGGCTGACCTTCAGCCAATGAGGGAAGGAAGCAGTCCCAAGTCTCCTGGAACTTCCGAGGCAGAGCTGGCTGCCGGTAAGTGTGTGTTTTTCTTTTAAATTAATGTTTGGTACGTGCATGCATGTATGTATGAATAATTGGTGAAGAGTGTTGTGAATGGATGTGTTTGTGTGTGTGTGCATGCGTTTGCGTGAATGCATTGCCTTGAGTATTATGTGTGCGTGTGCGTATGCATGTGTGTGTGTCCCATCTGCCCCCTTCCCTCCAAAACATACCAGCCACCACTGCTTACAAACTCCTTATAACTTTAGTTTCTTATCTGTAAACATTAGGAGTGCTTAGAAACAGGCTCCTTGACATATACCTGTCAACAAAGTGAGCAATTCAATGAGGTAAGCAGAAACAAACACTTGGGCCCAGGTTTACTATGATTTTGCTTTGGGGTTGCACCACTTTTGTGGCACATCCCAACGCAAAATCGTTTTAGGGATTTAATAAGCCACACAAGCCACTTTGCAAGGCTTTGTGTGGTTTACTAAATACAAAATAACGCAACATAGTGATTAGCGCTGCCTCGAGTGCGCATTACAGGCATGGCGCATGGGCTGCCATATGAATCCACCCATCTATTTTGACACAAACGAAGATTTACAAAGACTTGTAAACCTAGATTTGCACTAAAAATGGTGCATCTATCCGACACAGGTGTAAAAAGGACAAATATCCCTATTTCTCCCTGTTACTACCTCTTTCCATGCGTGCTGCATTGTGCAGCATGCATGGAAAGAGGAATTGCTTTTGTGCAAGAAGGTGTACATTACTGCACAAATACAGTCCTGCCCCTGAAGAAGGCACCCTTTCACTATGATACAATGGTGCATGTGTTGGCACTAGTCAGAACACGGTGAGGAGAGAACAGAAATGCTCCAAATGTTTGTAAATATGGAGCATTTCTGTTCTCTACCTTTTATGTAACACAGCGCAGCAAGTTCCCTTGCTCTACCGTATTGAGTGAAATAAAAGTAAATGTGCCCCAGGACATTTAACTTTACCTCAACTGCTAATATTGCTTCACCACTTTGATAAAATATGCTGCTTGTAAACTCTGTATTAAAGTATGTTCAGATTCCAAATCACAGTGGTATTTCTCTGTTGAGAGTATCCCCTGGGTCTAACCTTCACAACCACTCACTCCCCAGATGTGTAGTTAGCAAGATGAAAAGTATGGAACTAGAAGGCATGCTTTTTCATTAATCCCAGCCTTGACTTGTGACAACATATGTGCTCTTGGGTAATCACTTTCTGAACATAATTCTATGCTCCTCTTTTGTAAAAAGAGATAGAAAAAATGTCAAGCAAACTAAACACTGGTAGTAAGTATGTAATAAGGAAGCTTCATAATAATTTGATTTTACCGGGCTGGAGGGACATCCTGTCTCACAGTCCACTCAAGAAAGTTATGGTGTAGTATGGGCCGCCCAGATTTTTCACTTTTTGAGCACCTATGTGTTGAGCTTTTACTGTGTGAGAGCCTCATAAATTGGGACTCATCCACAGTGAACTCATGATGAAAGAGACTGCATGTGGATTTTACTGGTGTCCCCCTGGCTTGACTAGGCCACTGAAAGGGTGATGTGCCTAAAGAGGTCCTGTAAATGGATGCGGTCATGGAGAAGGAATTGATCACCTCCTTGTCAGGGTGGGTACATAGGTCATTGGGTCTGAGAGGGTGACTAGGATGTTGTCAACATAAT
The DNA here is from genome assembly GCA_963921515.1 of Calotriton arnoldi. NCBI lineage: Eukaryota > Metazoa > Chordata > Amphibia > Caudata > Salamandridae > Calotriton > Calotriton arnoldi. The sequence goes on along the minus strand of CAWUFW010020743.1, from coordinate 48,648 downwards.
GCATAGCTTTAAGTTCCTCTACTGCAGTGTATTTGCATGGAGTCCAAGCGGTGCTCGAATGGCAAATGCTAGCTGTTGGAGCATAAGAAAAAACAGTAAGAGTGAGAGGGGAAAGCTCTGTCTCGTGCCTCAGGTGATAGCAATATATGGAGAGACAAAGCTTCCGCAGGGCACGGAGGCCTTAGCTGAACGAGTGTGCCATCACACTTTGTCAAGAAAAGGTTTGCCCAGTCCCATCAACTCCATCACCTGGAACAGGTAGTGCCATTCGACGTGTTCAAAAGTCTTCTCTGTGTTTAGGGAGACTCGTATCTTTTTGTCATTGTTGTCCCTAACCTTCTGTAGTAAACGGGATAGGCTTATAAGTAACCCTGGGCGTAGTGGGCGTAGCGGGGCTACGCGGAGGACCACGGAGTTGCGAACAAACTCTGTGGAACTCCGCTCCGCTCCACTACGCCACCCGCCTCCACCCCCCCTATTAACAAGTAATTAAACATTAATTAAAAGTACATTTAAAACCACTTACCTCTGTACTGAAGTGTCCCCGGGCTGCCCTCCTCCTCTTCCTCGCCGTATCGGTAATCCTTGAGAAAACTGCGCATGCGCATGCGCGCAACCTCTGTTGTCGGGCGGAAAGCCTCCAACGAGCTGTCGGATGACTTACCGCCTAACATCATAATGAGGCCCATTGTCTTCTTGCAGTTACAGTTTAAAAATGTTGTGTCATCTGTTATCAATATAATACAAAATGATGTGTCTTTATTATACCATGGGCAAAGTCAACTTTAGATGTTTCCTTCAGTTTAGTTGGACACTTCAGGTCCTTAAAAGTGGCCATGTGCCATCTCATAATTTGAATTCTACGCAACTATTCCTGCCATTCAACCTGACACGTAAATAATGGCTCATGGCCAAGAAGGATGCCACTTACACAATGTTACATATCGGGAAGTTAGAACAATTGCTCTTTACTACAGTGGCGACACCTTCCGCCATGTGGCTGATACATGCCATAATATCTTTACCAATTTCCACATTAAAGTTCACATGAAGCATTTCCCGGTGGTTAAATATGAGACCCTGGCAGGGAACTACACTCATGAGTTGTGTTCCCTCCCCTTCCATTATCGTTGTGAACGGATGGACAGAGAAGAATTCCTTACTGGAAATTAATGCATCTCTTCTGTTGGCCACTCACTTGTTTGTAAACACGTTACCATTCATTGAACTTGTAATGCTTTGGTTGCAAATTTGTCCTGTTTTCTAAAAGGAATACCAACTCATGCAATTCTCCCTCTCATCACTGTCCTTTCAAACAGGAGTTACTTAATGTTAAATGATCAAGACTGTTGCGGTATGAAGGCCGGGATACCGTATGTCCTTTCAGTTTCCCATAGTGACCTGCTGCAAAAATGTCCTTTTCCCTCCCATGCAAGCAGTGATAGCTCATTAAGGCCTTTCATTCCAACTTTGAAGGCAGATTTAAGCAAGCTAAGCAGATTTAGAGCCTTATTATTTGAAAAAGAAGTGGCACTAACATCTGCCAGAGAAACCTTTGAACTACAGGTTGCAAGGGCATCTAGCGAAATACAGTCACTTTTAAAAACAAATCTGCCACTGCATTTCTGTGAGCTAGTGCATTGTATCTTTAATGCGTCCCATACTGCCGGTATAGGGCATTTCCTTAAATTACTGGGGACTGGCTTAGTCAGTACCTTCCAGAGAATATTTGGAGTCATTGCGCCTTCCATTCACTCTTTATTTTACAATATTTCTGGAGGCATACCCATGGTGTTATTCCTCATTTGTAGCATTTTGGTCCTATTTTTGTTCCTCCAAAATGGATGTTCCATCTCAAAGCCCGCTAATACTGGAACTACCACCGGTCCAGCAGTGCCGTGAGCGTATGATATGACTTTTTGGAGTCCTCTGCTCTGAGAACTAGACACCCACTAGTCATTGTCATTCAGATCGGCCTGATTTGCCTGCGTGCAACCCGTGTTTCTATGCCTATGTTGCTCCTTTGAGTGAGCACATGATGTCTGCTTTGCACTGCAATTGTCTGTTCCTATGGACATGCAACTGTTGAAGAGTCCCATAAAGACCCATTTTTGGAGTTTTCCCATGAATTTGCAGCTCCTTCAAAATGCATGGTATGAGCCACTCACGATGGGGGAGATGGGTGCTTCAGCACCAGCATTTCGGAACTCCAGCTCTAATAACATTAATGCAGATGAGCAGGCTACTTCCTCAGCTTCGGCTGATAACAAGAATCCTATCTGTTCTTTGGAGCTTCTAAATGGGGCTGTCGAGGAATCATCATCTGCTGAGATATAATCTGTTTTAAATTCAATTGACATTGATTTGGTGGAAGAAATATTGGGTGCCTCCAGCTCAACTTAATATGGCCCCTTTTTAAAATTTACAGCCATCCTTAACTATTACACATATGAATTTGTATATTATGATTATTATCACAGTTTTGAGCATGCTCGGCTTGTTATGTTTTATTTTTTTGATATTTTCGTTATTAGGCTATTCGCTATATTACTTTCCCGACCAAGGAGGGGTGAGGTGATTTCCCTCCTGGGCCCAATGTGGTTCTCTCTCAGTTCTTCGTGTTAGCTGTTTTTGGCTGTCTTCCCCCTGCACAACATAACATGTGTATTTGTAAAGCGCACATTCACCCGTAGGTATCTTGGCATTCAATAACAGATGTTTATTGTTACCGAACTCAATGGTGCTCAATAGATAACATCATATTTTTGTCACATTTAGATCAGGAATCCATTGTACATGTTATTTGTTGTTTAGTGATACTTCTCGGGGATTCTGTCTGCACATTTACTCAAGGTTGCTTAGAATACATAATAACATGATGGACTGTTTTCTCTGGTCGGTCAGCAACAAGCTCCTAACACTATAGACATTAAACGGTAGCACAGCTGCAGTTTTCCACAACAGTAGTTTTTATCATATAAACCATGTTTTGCCCCCTTGTGGGGCAGGGGGGAGAATTCTGTCAGAGAGACCATTCCTGGAAAGAATGCGCGCAGAGCCTGACATGCTTCCTTGCGTAAACTAAGTTTACACTCATGATGAGGACAACCCACCCACATATATATATATATTCCTTCCTGACAGATGCCTTTTGATGACATGTTCACAGTACTAGCTGTGTGTACCAGAATGTCTTTAAATCGTAATAAAGGATTGGAATATGAAAATGGCAGCCCACTTTGCATTCACATGTATCTTACTTGTACCCCATGTACCAGAGGCTCATAATATTTTCAGCACTCCTCTAATGTGGGTGTCGACTCATTGGGCTGGTGGGCCACCCACAAAAGTCAAAGTGAGTTCCCAAGTCAGATGTTTGTCTACATGCACATGGTGAGGGGAACTTTCCTACCACCTAACATGTCCAATTTCAACATGTACTCTCTCAGTGGCAGTGCATGGTATGAGCTCTGTAAAACCTTTGCCTTCTGCAAAAGAATGTGATAATAGGTCTGGCTTTAACATTATAGCCAATGTAACATAAAACTACATTGTGGTATTCCCTCTGAGTATCCCTTACCCAAATATAATGCAATTCTGCAGCACCCATAGAAAGAGCTGAATGCCTCTGAGGATTTGTTTTGTGCAGGAAAGTGTCTCTTCTTGCACAAAAACAATCCTACCTGTAATGTTGGCACTCTTGCATCATGACTCAACGGTGGTTGTGTTGGCGCTAGGCAGCACTCAGTGCACCAGTGCACAGAGAGAACAGGAATGCATCATATCTTAGAAAATATGGAGCATTCCTCCTGTCTCCATTTGACGCAGCGTAACAAGTTGTCTTGCTGTGTTATGTTGCGTTGTGCCAAATGTTACTAAATCTGGCTCTTGATGATTAGACCACAGCACTTGAATGTTCACAGGTATTAGTAATAGGAATGAAGATGTACTTTTGCCAAAGTCTTATCTTAGGGTTAGTGGGCTTTGAGTTACCTGTAGTGAAGTGTATCCTGCATTCTGGTAACAGACAGCACTTCATGAAGAAGTCCATGTCCAAAATTTGAATTATCGATGTTCTGCTGCCTGTAGCCAATATGATACGTGTGCTTGCTTGTCACCCCATCTCTTGCACATTTGTGTATTTCAATACATGCAGATCTACCTATTTCCATAGCGATGTTCCATAATTAAAGTAATGTTTTAAAGCCTCTCCCTTGCCACTTCAATGGTTGGCAGCTGAGGATTTGGTAGTGAGGAGCTGGAACCGGCTGCTTCTGTTTTGCGCAGGTGTCTCCAACCAGTAGATTGAGAGCTACCAGTAGCTCGCAGAAACCTTCAGAGTAGCTCACAGGCTTGAGTTCATTTTTAACTAAGAACTTCAATAAATAGGCATTGCGTTTTCATTTTAAAGTTAAGGAAAGGCCATGTTTATTTTCCATTATTATCAGGCTGCAGATAGTGGGGCCTGATAACCAGCAGCGCTCCACTCAGATTTATGACCCAGGTGGGTCACAGAGGTTCAGAACTGAAGTCTTGAGGTATTTAACTCTTAAACAAAACTCATTCTCAACTCAATATTGGAGCATGAGAACAAAATGATGTTTCTGAATGCTTTTAAATGAGAGAAAATAAAAATGAAGAGTTAACTTAATGATTAAGTTAACTCTTCATTTTAATTTTCTCCCTTTTCAAAGTGCTGCTTTTACACACAGCAGGCATCTTGCTCCCAGTGGCTGGTAGACCTGGTGCCATATTTATAACTGAAAAAAACTGTTATTTTCTTAAAAATGGGAGAAATTGAAAGTGAAGAAAAATGTTTCTATGAAACTTTGTCTTAATGTTTTTCTCTACTTTAAATTACGCCAATTAAATCCTAATGTTTTATGAAGCATGTTTCTTCACTCTAAATTCCTCACATTTAAACAAATGACTGCATTTTCCTATCCTAAATATGGCACCATGTCTACAGGCCACTAGAAGTTATATGTTTGCTGTTTGTAAAGAAACTTTGACATGGGAGAAAATTAAAAAGATGAGTTTTATGTAATGCATATAAACATAATGTTAACTCCTCTGTTGAATTTTCTCCGATTTCAAATTGTTGCATTTACACACAGCAGGCATCTTGCGCCCACAAAAATATAGCCATTTTTTTAAATGGGAGAAATTTAAAGTGCAGTACAATGTTGCATCAATTGCAGAAAAATGTCCCTCTGAGACCTCTGTGCAAGCTTACCCCAGAGTGATGTAAAGCTGCAGAAACAGAGCCTTGTTGTAGCATCGGTCATCAGCATTCTTACCCTTCATTCCCTTCCCCCTCTGGTGTGATGAGAGGTCCACCACACCTGTCCAAAAACAACCAAGGAACTGACACAGCATCAACATCTTGGAAATCACTGAACTGTTCATTGAAGGTGAAGTGGCGGCTTCAGCAGCATTGTGGGAAAACTAAGAGATCCAATATGACGATGGAGCAGCATCGGTGATGTTTCATTAGCAAGCATCGGGATGAAAACAGCAAGTTGTTTCTATAGATTAAAGTTCTTGTAATGCTGCAGGCCACTCTTCCGGGGTGTTGCACCCTTTTATTATGCACAAGCACATTGTCTCAGATGCTTCTACAGAATATGTCTCTAGGGTCACATACATGATGTCAGAATAAGGAATTTGAGGTTTATCGTTTATTGTAAGGGGAGGCGTGGTAAGAAGGTAACTAGGCAGCACCCAGCCTGGGTATGTGCGCCAGAGGAAGTGATGTCACCTGGAGGCTGTGGGGTATTGAATCTGTCTGCAAACAGAGACAATGCAAGGGTGGCTGAGGGAACTGTGTGTCATTTATCAATATGACATCGACAAGCAGGAGTCCACAATGGCCTTCTTCCTCTTCAGAGGCCAGCTTTTAATTGTAAACAGCGGTGATGTATAATCCGTATCACCTCATGTGACTTGTCACAGTAAAGCACACAGGGACAACAAAACTGATTCGGAGTCAGGTATTTAAATGGCATCAAAAGACACCTTATTTATTTGCCAACATTCAACCACATTCAACTGTTGTACCTGGTCATTAATTGTTTGTTAATAGCCCTCTAAAGGAGACAACACATTTTCAAACTTCCCTTGCTAGGCGTCGTGTGCAGTTTCCAGCAAAAGCATGTGCTTTGTATACAATCATTTTGCAAGTGATCATTTAAAAATATAGCTTGTGATTTAAAACACTAAGAAATAAAACAAATAAATTAATACCTAAAGCCTGCTCTCTAAATCCGCCGCCAGGTGGCAGTAAGGCATCAGTAGTATTGTTGCATGTATGAATCATATTCTTTATAACAGGATCAGAGCGGGACATTCCAAAAGGCACAGGGACAAGCAGTAAAACAGTGCAGAGAAAGTGTCCAGGTGAGCACTGCAGAAGAAAGGACCCATTTCACAGGGCCCTAAGTGTTCATGTTCTGTCTTTAGCTCAGAGACCTTTGCATCAACCGATTAAAAGTGCTCTTTTTTGTATGAAAATTGTATTCAGGACTAAATGTTTTGGCAAAGAGGTCGGCGTCATTGCCTGGATTGCCGATTCTACTACTGGGTAGCTTTAAAGAAGTGATAACCTCAGCACTGTGTAATAACACCACATTTGTGCGATATATTTTTCCCTCCTGGGTGTCGATTCATCGTATTTCAATTGAATCCTACAAATTACTAAGCATGGCAAATTACTGAGCCTGAGCCAATATCAAAACATTCCTTAATTTACCCCTGCTGCACGCTAGCAGCAAAAAGATGTGTCCGCTCATTGTATAAATACTTGCTCACTCGTACAGGAAACAGGTTTGAGCTGAAATGTCCCTCTCCAAGACATTTTCATAATAAACCAGTCTCCCATCGGTGGAAATTACACACAATCGTGCAATGCAGCATTTTGAAGATTATGCAACCTTGCCTGCAAAATCTAAATTATATCCAGACCTAACTATTTGTGAAAACACCCTTTGGAGCGAAGGAGACAATTCACCAATAATTAATGTTTTTTCAGGCATAAAATACCATCCATTTCTGATTTCTACAATGCTTTTATGGAAGTGTGCTCAGATGATATGTCTTTGTGTACAGATTACTGAGAAAATGTTTCTGTACACCAAACAAACCTGGTTGTGTTGAACATGCTTTGAAAGGCTGATCTGCTTAAGGAATCCACCCCCTTTGATCTATCCTGCCAGGGTATTAAGATGGATTCCGTCGGACCAAGGACAGTGTCCACGTCTTGTGCATCAGCTGACCAGTGGGTACATATGTCTGTCTCATGGCTCGTATCTTTCGGAGCATGCAAAGGGTGTGGAAGCAGTCAGAGGTGACTGCGTTGATCTGGCGTTTCATGGTGAGTTTGCTGTCCAGGATGATGCCGAGGTTGCGGGTGTGGTCTGTCGGTGTGGGTCCTATCAGGATAACATCTTTGGTGCATTAGATCAGATGGCATGGGGAAGCCTCAAATGGTGGACAGGGGCAGGGAAAATGATTGATGATTGTCCCGCCATTTTCAGGAAGGGATGCCTGCCACTTTCATGAGCGGTCCTCTGAGGCGGTACCGCTTGGTCAGGGGTTACTGCTGGTGGAGCCAGCGGAGGCTCTGCTGATGGTAACCCAGCGATGCCCCTTAATAATTCAGTGGTAGAACCACAGTTTCACTGGACGGGGAGGCCGCTGTGTGCAGCTTTCCTCCTGCGTTGCCAAACCATAAATAAGGCCCTTAATAGCCAAGACTTTGAAGAAAATGGACCCACTGTCCGTTGAGTATGGTGGACGGGCTCAAACATTGGATTTCCTTGCATCAAATGCAGGATGCAGCTTGAACAAACATTACACGATATGCAAAGTTTTTAAATCACATGGTAAACTACAAATAATTAGTCATAAATGTATATGTTTTTATCTTGTCTGAAACTCTGCATTGGTATATTAATTTATTCTTGTCACTTTTGTAACCTAATTTTCTACCTGGGCAAATAGTTATGAATTTGGTACTGGTTGCTTTCTCTTTAAAGGTATCTTTGCATTTTCCTGTTTGGCAATTTGATGAATCTGAATAAAAACGAAAGAGAACATTTGCATAAGAGCGGTGAAAACAGTGCACCAATCCATTTGAAATTCCAAATATGTTTGTAGGAAGAAGTACCACCATGTGTTAGGGTACAGTTTTTTTTAGGGGAGACAGACAAAGATACCCTACTAAAGTGAAATGTTTTATATTTCTACCATCCTGAAAATGTGAGGACTTTGTGGTTTCACAGTCAGTGTTCACGTGTGTATGCCTGCGTGGTGTGGGATATTTGTTGCTTGGAAATTCTAATAAAATTATTTCGACAGAACAAGTATTGGAGTTTTCAGCTGTTTGTGTAGAAGGATTTCAATTCCCTCCTAGGCTGCAATAGTCTAAAATTGACCGTTTTTGAGTAGCTTTTGCTTTTTATGTTCTGAGTTGCTCAATGCTACTTAAATTACAAACAATTTCCCGCTTTTGACAGGTTTATCATAATCAAGGACGTTTTTACAACAGTTTTGATCATTTATGGATTACTAATTAAATATAATGCATAATTATAGACGTTGGCTTTCTCTGTCATTAGGGACCAGGACCCCCACCCCCCCCGCTCTGCAGTTTAGGTATTGGGCATTGGTACATATACATTTTTTAGTTGCTGTAAGTAGCATGCATGTAAGCTTTTCAATAAGCATGTTTGCCTCATAAGATTGATTACATGTTTTCAGTGGCACAGACTGGTGGTTGGTAAGCAATGAAGGCTGTGTGCTCTTCACATGTCCTCTTGGCGGATGCTCAAGTTGAAAAAGGAGGCTCCCTTCCAGACGCCGGAGATGGTGGTTTTATATCCAAACACTGTCATGACCTCAGCTGTGTAGGGGACGTCAATAATGGCCTTCTTGACAACTGCTTTCTGCCGGACAGCTTTTCCAGGTTCGAGTTCAAAGGTGGATGACGTTTTGTAGTGTGTCTGAAAAGAACAAGAAAACCATGGGTTCCAAGAGAAAACACGGGTAGTTTGGGATTTATTAGTAGGATTGGTAGGTGGTACAGTCATTATCACTACTATTACTATTATCACTTCAGGAAACATGTTGTATTCACCAAATAAAGCCTCTTTGTATTGGAAGCACCATTGTGTTGATAGATTATCTCTGAGATGTATCCATTGGGCCATCTGTTCTTTCAAAGTACCAAGAGGCGCTTTAGGGATCCCCTTCTTTCTTGACTTGAGAATGTGGCTGTGAATATCATTTCTGAGACAATTGCTGAGTATGAATTTAAGAGTAAAGCACTGTATCTACTTCCATCCCGGTCCTGGACCCCCCTTTACTGATACATCTACTAACTGATTATCAGTAACCTCGAGCCCTACCTAAAGGATCTCCCTGTCTGAACATGTGCAGAAAAGGTGTGAAAAAATAATATGTTGCACGAACAACAAAAGCTTTAAGTCGCTGGAGTTGAGGTCTCTCTGCCATAATCATTCCTCCGAGGGCACTAATAGAACCCAAATGGGGAAGACCACACCCCGGACAGGGCTTAACTGATCAGAGGAGCCCCCGCAAATTTATTAATGAAAGCCCCGGGGGGTGGTGGGCCCTGGGGCTTGGGGGGCTTGGAGGCCCCCCCACATAAAAAAACAAAGCCCCGGGGGGTGGCGGTCCCCGGGGCTGCGGGGGGGCCATGTGCCCCCCACAAATATTTGTGCAAAGCCCCAGGGGATGGCGGTCCCCGGGGCAGTGTGGGGGGATTGGGGCCCCCCCACACATTTTTTTACATGCCCCCGGGACTTGGCCCAACCGGGAGCTAATTAATAACGAAGCGCGGAAGCCCGCGCTTCGTTTTTTTTATTTTCGCGGCCGGATCCGCGGATCCTCCGCGCAGATCGGCACTTTTATAAAAAAAAATGCTTTTTTGAGCAGGCCTAGGGGGTCAGGGTGTTTCTACCCTGACCCCTTTTCTTGTTTTACGCGACTGTTTTTCTGTTTTCTTGTGCCTCGTTTCTACCGAGACACAAGATGGCTGCCAACACTTCCTGGTTTGGAGTGTTGACAGCCAATTAGCATGAAGCTCGTGGTCGGGAGGGTCCGCGGATCCTCTGTGCCTCTAAATATCAAAACTTTTATTTTGAATTTTCTCAGCAACTACCTTTTTGCCAAATTTGGTATAATTCCGTTCAGCAGTTTTGGCTGTAGCCTTGCATAAAGTTTCCTATGGGAAATTGATTTTTTGACTCTTATTTTTTGAATTTCTCCGCAACTACTGAACGGATTTATACCATTTAAAAAAAAGGGCGCTTTCTGAACCAAGCACTACCTTTTTGCCAAATTTGGTGTAATTCCGTTCAGCAGTTCGGGCTGTAGCCATGGCTAAAGTTTCCTAAGGGAATTAACATGGAGAAAACACATTTTGGGACCCCAATTTTTTCTCGGCCCCGCTTGGCGAATCACCCCAAAACTTTCAAGACAGGAGCTGACCGGAGCGCCCCACTAGTTTTGAAAATTTTGCGATGATTCGTCATCCGGCGCCAAAGTTATTGGGAAAAGAATGTTACGAATTTCCTATGGATAATAGGTCCTAACTATAACTATCTACTGGCGACCGCCAGTAGATAATATATATATATATATATATTCACTGAAAAAACCATAGGTTTCAGACACGTAATAGTTACAAATTAGCATTTAAAAAACCTTTGAAATTCACTGAAAAAACCATAGGTTTTAGGGACAGTTTTAGTTACTTGGACATTGCACTCGTACAAAACCCGTGAAATTCCCCCGTTATAGTTAGTTCAGCTAACTATAACTCGCGCCCCTGCAATGCACTGCTGATGACGTCACATATTACATCACTCATGACATGGTCAGTGACATCACTGATGACATCACTGATGACATCTCAAATGACATCACTGATGACATCACTGATGACATCATCCAGTGACTGTGTGTTTCTGTAAAGTTTAAATATGTTTAATATATATAGGGAAAGGCATATTGAAGAATGAGTGGGTGTATAAGTGTCTGAATGGATGATTTAGTAGGTGCGTGACTGACTCTATGAGTGAGTGATTAAACGTATCTTACTGAATGCATGGGTTAATGACTAAACTGTGTGAATGTCTGTATCTGTCTGTCTGTTGGTGTGTAAGCGGCTGCATGGGTTTGCGAATAGCTACATGAGTGTCTATATGGGTTATTGATTTGTTGTTTGAGTATCTGTATGGGTGCCTGAGTGTTTGTGTGGGTGGGGTGTGTGTGACTCTGTGCATAGATGTGTGAGTGGGTGATTCACTGGGTGCATGTTTTCAAGAGTGCATCTGTGATGGACTGTATGGGTGGGTGAGTGTGTGTATGGCTGTGTTAGTGAGTAAATGTATATCTCAGTGGTACATGTGTGAGTAACTACATATGTGAAAGGCAGTATATATGTGTGTTGGAGTATATAAATGGCTATAAGTGAGAGTGTGTGATTGTGAGAGTGGCTGTATGGATGAGTGTGTGCTTGTATCAGTGATTGTGTAAGAGCGTAAGAATGTGCTAGTATTTGTATGAGTAAGTGAGCTGGTGTGTGTATAACTGTATAGGTAAGTAAATGGGAGTGTGATTAATTATTTGCATGACTGACTAGGTGTGTGAGTACCTCTATGGATGAGTGGAGGTGTGTGAGTGTGTATATAGGTGTATGAGTGCATATGATAGTCCTGTACTGAGTGACCATAAGTATGAGTGATTGTACTGGTGAGAGAGTAAATGTGTGTGTAGACCTAATAATCAGTGAGTGGGTATGTAGTTTTTGGTGTTGGAGTGTCTATGGTTTTGAGAATGGCAGTCTGTAATTTAGAGTGGGTATATCAAAGGTTATATTAGGGTGTGAGAAGATGCATTAAATTATCACATGGATGATGTCATCAGTGATGTCATCAGTGATGTCATTTGAGATGTCATCAGTGATGTCATCAGTGATGTCACTGACCATGTCATGAGTGATGTAATATGTGACGTCATCAGCAGTGCATTGCAGGGCGCGAGTTATAGTTAGCTGAACTAACTATAACGGGGGAATTTCACGGGTTTTGTACGAGTGCAATGTCCAAGTAACTAAAACTGTCCCTAAAACCTATGGTTTTTTCAGTGAATTTCAAAGGTTTTTAAATGCTAATTTGTAACTATAACGTGTCTGAAACCTATGGTTTTTTCAGTGAATTTCAAAGGTTTTTTAAATGCTAATTTGTAACTATAACGTGTGTAAAACCTATGGTTTTTTCAGTGAATTTCAAAGGTTTTTTAAATGCTAATTTCTAACTATAACGTGCCTGAAACCTACGGTTTTTTCAGTGAATTTCAAAGGTTTTGTAAATGACAATTTTTAAATGTATTAATTGTTATATTAATTTTTTTCATACTGATTTACTACATTTTTAGAAACAATTTTTTTTTACATATTTTATTTTTTAAATTACATTGTAATTACATTATACATTACATTACAAAAAATACTTTCTCAGAATGAATTACTTTAGTTTAAATACTTTGCAGATAGGCAATAGACTTTTAAGTACAGTAGTTACAGTTGTTGCAATGGGCAACACATTTTCAAACACAATGCAACATTCAGCTCAATGTGAATTTCTAGTTAAATGCAATTAGTTACTTTATGGATTACTTTTGTAACCACAGGACTGGATCCTAGATTCAGTCCTGGTACATCTCCTGTAAACAGTTGAGTAAAAGCGTTTTGGTTACAGTCGTGATTTTTAAGGAATATTATTGTATTTTAAAAGTTGACACTTAGAAACTTTTTCTCATAGAATCACCAATGTTATCCTATGGAAGGAAATTCACTTAGCAGGTAAAAACTGTTATCGTTACTTTTTCTTACTCAGTGTTGGATCCTGGATCCAGCACTGGTGCATCTCCTGTAAACAGTTGAAAAAATGCGTTTAAGTCATACAGGCGATTTTTAAGGAATATTTGTAGTTTGTGAAAATCAACACTTTGAAACTTTTTTGCTGAAAACCAGTCAATCTTAGCCTATGAAGGAAATTCAAGTTACCGGTAAGTACGGTTAAAATTACTTTTGAGGATCAGTACTGGGCTGAAAGATGCAGCACTGAGGTCTCTCCTGATAACAGGTGAGTAAATCGGAATTAGTATTTTGGCTGATTTTAGAGGAATATTTTAAAGTTCCAAAACTCCACACTTAGAAGAATTTCCAAGTGAAACCAGTCAATGTTAGCCTATGGAAGGAAATTCAAGTTACTGGTAAGTACGGTTAAAATTACTTTTCAGGACCAGTACTGGGCTGAAAGATGCAGCACTGAGGTCTCTCCTGATAACAGGTGAGTAAATCAGAATTTGGATTTCGGCTGATTTTAGAGGAATATTTGTATGTTTCAAAAATCAACACTTAGAAACTTTTTCAGCAAAAAGCAGGCAATGATATCCTATGGAAGGAAATTCAAGTTACTGGTAAGTACGGTTAAAATTACTTTTGAGGATCAGTACTGGGCTGAAAGATGCAGCACTGAGGTCTCTCCTGATAACAGGTGAGTAAATCGGAATTCGTATTTCGGCTGATTTTAGAGGAATATTTTAAAGTTCCAAAACTCCACACTTAGAAGAATTTCCAAGTGAAACCAGTCAATGTTAGCCTATGAAGGAAATTCAAGTTACCGGTAAGTACGGTTAAAATTACTTTTCAGGACCAGTACTGGGCTGAAAGATGCAGCACTGAGGTCTCTCCTGATAACAGGTGAGTAAATCGGAATGCGTATTTCGGCTGATTTTAGAGGAATATTTTAAAGTTCCAAAACTCCACACTTAGAAGAATTTCCAAGTGAAACCAGTCAATGTTAGCCTATGGAAGGAAATTCAAGTTACTGGTAAGTACGGTTAAAATTACTTTTCAGGACCAGTACTGGGCTGAAAGATACAGCACTGAGGTCTCTCCTTATAACAGGTGAGTAAATCGGAATTCCTATTTCGGCTGATTTTAGAGGAATATTTTAAAGTTCCAAAACTCCACACTTAGAAGAATTTCCAAGTGAAACTAGTCAATGTTAGCCTATGAAGGAAATTCAAGTTACCGGTAAGTACGGCTAAAATTACTTTTCAGGACCAGTACTGGGCTGAAAGATGCAGCACTGAGGTCTCTCCTGATAACAGGTGAGTAAATCGGAATTCGTATTTCGGCTGATTTTAGAGGAATATTTGCACAATGGTGAAGGGAGGGGCGGGGCCTGAGGTTACATCTGTGTAAACGCGCCCCGTGGCGCGTTTTAAGTTGGGGGATTAAGTCCCCTTGAATCCTGAGGGTCCCTAGGGGCCAACTAGCCCACCAGGAACCTCCAATATGCGCCAGGGGCTGCGTTGCAGAGACGTGTAGAGAGGCCACACCCCTGCGGGCCCAATCGTTTTTTTTTTTTTTTTTGTCCCCTGAAGGGGGGCTGTGTGGCCCCCCGTCCTTTTTTTGTGTTTTTGGGCCCTGGGGACCCCATCCCCCAGGGCCTTACCCCTTTTTTAAATTTAAAAAAAAAAAAAAACGGGAAGGGGGCCGCGTGGCCCCCTTCCCCGGGCCTGTATTGGCCCCGGGGACCCCATCTCCCGGGGCATGGCCTCTATTTTTATTTTTAATATTTTGAGGGGGCTGCGTGGCCCCCTCCTCTGGCCATTTTAAGGCCCGGGGACCCCATCCCCGGGCCGGCCATACCCCTTTTTTTTATTTTTTATAATTTTTCAAAACTTTGGGGAGGGGGCCGCGTGGCCCCCCTCCCGGGCCACTACTTGCCCCGGGGACCCCATCCCCCGGGGCTGGCCCTCTCGTTGGGGACTGTGGGGGGTCCCCAAACCCCCACAGTCCCGCCGACTCCCCGTGTCCTACGGGAGCCGGCATTGCTTACACATGGGGAGCAGCTAACATGCTGCTCCCCATGTGGAAAGCAATCAGCTTTGGATATTGGAAGAGAGAGCAGGTTTCCTGCTCTCTCTTCCAATATCCAAAGCAAGTTTGCAATGACAGGACGGGAGACGCAAATCTACCCTGGGATGGAAACTAGATATATCTCTTATCACAAATGCAGTTTTCATCTGTTGGCTTTAAAAAATACTCTTATTCAAGGAGTATCAAATCAGAATTTGTAGGATAGAAGGCAGAATCACCAAAAATGGAACATAGCAAAAGAAAAAACTGAAAAACGTTTTATTAGAAAGAGAGTTTGTTAATCCTCAGACACTAGAGATGCAAATCTAAAAAGACATTGAATATGCAGGTACATTATTGTTTTTGAGTAATAAAACCTGCTGTGTAACCAACACTATTACTAACATATCAGAAAGTGAGGCAAATTCCATCACTATAGACCATCTTGGATAGAGTGGTCTGAGGAAGACATTTCACTATTTTTAAGTCAATTAGAAACTCCGGGGCCGATTCACAGAACTAATCTTAGATAAAATCCTAAACTTACTACTTTTTGTATTCACAGTAGGCATTTGTAGTAGTAAAGTTAGGACTCCTAACTTTACTACTATTAAACTGAGACAAAATCCTAACTTTACGACTTTCGGTATTCACAAAGGCATTTAGTAGTAGTAAAGTTAGGATAACTTAACTTTACTACTACTAAATGCCTTTTGTGAATACCGAAAGTATTCTGTGAATACCAAAAGTAGTAAGTTTAGGATTTTATCTCAGACTAGTTCTGTGAATCGGCCCCTTAGTCTCTAACCTACCTTCTGGCTCTTGATTTAATACAAGAAGAGTGGGTTGATCAGTGAGGCGTGAGTTGAAAGAGTGCAGTGCGGGTAATGTGTTGGGATGGATGAGAGTATTATGGGGCAGAGGAGGGATGTGATTAGATTAGTTTAACACTTGGATGATGTAATTTGCTTTGGGTGGTAAATTCATTAAGATAATGAACAATAGAATATAGGTTTTATGTCATTTCAGTATGGGTTGTGGGTATAACTAATATCGTAGCACAATCAATTGGGAATATGTATCGCAAAGGACAGTGCAGTAATGGTGATTTTTTAATTGTTAATTGCAGTTACCCCTGATGAAGGGCTCTGGGAAGCCCGAAATGCATTGGGTTCAAATAAAGATTACTGCTATGGACGAATCATGCGTTTCGATCGTGTTCTTGAAAGAGGTCCGGATGGGCAGATCGTGAACATTAGAAGCTGATGAAATTGTATGATACCTTGCATGGGGATTCAAGATGGTCAAGCACACACACATACTGGATTAAAGCATTGAGTACATGAAGCAAAAGCAATGATAAAATTGGAGTAGATTTGCAAATGCGCTATTTTGGCTGTGCGACTGGGCTTGGAGTGAAAATGTCGCTCCTCACTGTATGTTGTAGTACCAGTGTGCCACCGGGGCAAGGCACTCACCCAGTGAGCACGCACTCTTGGATTATTTTTCGGATGAATATGGATGAATTGGACAATATTGGTGTGCATCCCATCGCTTCTGTTGTATTTTTCTTGATTTAATACACCCATGTTAACAAATAGCAAATGAAACCTTCCAAAGCATAAGGTTTCATGAAAGAATGGTTACTCATCAGAATGGTAACAATTCTTTGTGTCAGATTTAAAAGCCTCATTAACAGTTATTCAACTATATTCTCATAGGAGAAAGGTACTATCATCCTTTCATTAAGGAATTGTAATACAGGCAAAACCGAAGTCATACTGTTTGGCAATGATACCAACTTCTGGACACCTAATTGGTGGCCGGACTCAATGGGCACTCTCCCTATGCCTTCAAAAAAAGGTTAAAAACTTGGGAGTAATAGTGGATGAGAGACTTACCTTTGGTGACCAAGTAAACTCAGAGGCATCAAAAACAGCTTATGTGATTAGAACAGTCAGGAAAAAACTGCTGTTCTTGCCCCCGGGTAGCCGGCAAACAGTGGTCACGGCTCTGGTAATGTCGAGGCTGGACTACTGCAACAGTCTTTACTTAAATATTCAACAAAGATTCCTGAATAAGCTTCAACTGCTGCAGAACGCAGCGGCCAGACTACTTACTGGCACGTCCAGGTTCTCTCCCATTTCCAAGGAAATAAAAAAACTGCACTGGCTTACGGTAAAGAATCGAGTGCTTTTTAAATCCCTCGGTTTGGTTTTTAAAGTGCTTCAAGGGATAGGGCCAGACTATCTTAAACGACAGTTCACTTGGCACATACCGAAAAAAACACTTCGCTCACTGAGTGCCAAACTGGTCTCAGTACCACAAACAAAAAAAGCTTTGTGGGGTGGTAGAGGTTTTGCCCTCTGTGCGGCAAAAGCCTGGAACGACTTGCCGTTTCACCTGAGAAATGCCACGGAACTCTTAACTTTCAGGAAAGGCCTAAAAACCTGGTTCTTTGCTAAATAAATACTCTTTCCTTCTGTTTCTTGCCCTAAGGAGTTGTAACTAGCGCCAGGACACCCCCGGGTAACAGCTGGGCTTTAAAAATATCATTAACATAACATTAACATAATATGTTTTCTAAAGAAAGGGTAAGAGCCAACAAATCTAAATGTTTACCACTTACAACCTACTGATGTTACCTTCGAAAATTGATATCTGTACTTGAGTATGATGGATTTTTGTCTTGTTTTATTCAGATAAATATTGACTATTTTTCTAACCTGGGATGGGCTCATTTTGAGGTATTTTCACTGTGTTACTGTGTGTGTATGTACAAATGCTTTACACATTGCCTCTGATATAGGCTTGACTGCTTGTGCCAAGCTACCAAGGGGTTGAGCCGGGGTTATCGTAACTGTGTAATCCCCTTACCCTGACTAGAGTGAGGGTCCCTACTTGGACAGGGTGCAAACTACTGCCAAATAGTGACCATCATTTCTAATAAAGGGTAGGAGCCAACAAATCTAAGTGTGTACCACCCTATAACCTTGAGGAATACAGGCTATCCAAATTAATTGCCATTCAAATAGGTGCAGTAATCTCCCAATTTACACATAATGATCAAAATTGATTTATTACAGGATGCCAACTGTTTGCAATCATTTTTGATAGAGGCAATAGTTAATTTGTATCTACTAAAGACTAAAGAAGCTCTTAATTTTGTTAAAAGTAGAAAATGCAGTTGGCCTTGTTCACTGGAGGGTTCTGTTTAAAGTGCTCCAGGAGATTGACTTTTCCAAGCACTAATCTGAATGTTAGCTTCCTTATATGAAGACATAACAGCATCACTACTAGAGGTGTGTGTTGTCACAGATGTCTTGTGTAAAAAATAATAAATCAGAATAATAAAAGTAATCACTGTGGTCAATCTCATCTTAATGAGTGTGCTAGCAGATGTTTCAATGTTTGCAAAATTGGTATTATTTTGTGTTCTAGCCTGGTAATACTTTCATTTTATTAGTTTCAGGAACAAAATGGTGCATGCTGCAATGGAATGCACATGCTTTTGTGAAAGCAATTTTATTAATTGCAAGATTATGGTTAGTTTTGTGCATTTAAGTTAACATAAATGTGAGAAGTTGGCCTGGCATATGCTGTCCACTAATTATAGTGGGCACCGTGCACCAGTCCAAATCGACTCTTATGGTAGGTAGGTTAAAGACAACCTTATTGAAAGCTATCCTAGTGGTAGCTATGGAGAGCAGCCTTCAGGCTAAGTCTTGAAGGAATGTAAAGCAGCTTGTTTTACCAGTCTATAATCTCTTGAGTGACCAAATGAAAGAGCACCACACCAGGTATATATTCAAAATATATGTATTTATTACTAAACACACCCCTCTAGTCTCTTTATGAGGCTAGAGTTCGAAGTACATAGGTTATAAGATCTTAAATCACAGTAATAGCACAAATACACGTTTGGGCCCTAGGGGCGTACCAAACCATATACCAATAAAGTGGTATGCGAACCACGACTGAACTAGACACTAGGCCTAGAGCCTCTAGAAGTGCTTGGACCACAAGGAACCACCCAAGGTAGTGACACAGGGGACCCACGGGAGACGCGTGCAGTGTAAATACACAACCGCGATACGCCGTTAACTTCTATGGAGAAAGTCGGGATCGGGAAAATAGAGGAAAGGGACACTTGAAAGAGGACTAGGACAAAACCCTTTGAGATCTAGGACTTTGAAGAGTCTCTACCTACGGGAGCACCGGAGTACTCGTGTTACCTCACCCAGGGAAGCCGGGTGCATAGGTGCCTTTCGGGGTCGGGTTTCGTCGTCGGTTCTTATGGCGATCTGCTGCAAAGTGCTGCTGGCGACCAGGAGAAAAGTGTCCGGGTGGATCCAAGAGTGGATCGGAGTTCTGAAGAACCTGAAAGCAGAGGGGACAGAGTCTGGGTCACTAGCCAGTGACCAGGGAGGCGATGGACAGATGCCCACCGATGTCGAGTGCTTCAGGTTCGATGACGGTTGTCTTGACTCTTCAGCCACGAGGTCCGGGAGGCGTTGTCGGCGACCAGGAGCAGGATTCGGGCTGTTGCTCAAAGTCTGTCGAGTGCAGAGGTGTCGGCGACCAGATTGGACCCAACAAGCCTTGGCAACGGCAAGTCTCGAGTAAGATGTAGATTGTCGATGATGCAGACCAGCAAGGTCTGGGGGACTCACCCAGCGAGGGTAAGTGAGGGCAGGCCTGGAGCAACCAGACTGCCAAGTAAAGAAAAGATTGGCCTTCGTTAAGGGCTACTAGCCAACGGGCTAGCGACCGCGAAGGAGCCTCGTGACGCCGCACGTGGAGCTGGCTTACAGGACACTCGTGGAGTGGGGGCCAGTGATCTTCGGTGCAGGTGGTGCTGGAGGCTAGGGCTACTCGGAGCCCAAAGCACGACTTCTTGGGAGACCTAGAAGATGGTGCACTTGCAAATGTGCTCGGTGTTCAGGGGTCACGGTCTCATGTCACCCACGATAGCCACGGGCCTCAGCTTTGCTGGGGACTCAGGGTAGCCTCGGGGAAGTCTGAGAATCTACCTCTGGTGATGCGATGACTTCGGCATCCGACGGGAGCTTCAGTGATGCGAACCGGACAGATGCTTCTTTGGTGCCTGCCAAGCAGGGGAGTCACTCCTTGACCCCAAGGGAGATTCTTCAGTCCTCTAATCATGAGTAGAGCGTCGAAGGTCCAGGATTCTGTTTCAGAGTTTCGTCCAGGTATATCTGCTTTGCAATGGCAAGGTTCCCCCTCTTATACTAAAAAGAGGGGATGGACTAGCTCTATGACCCCACCTATGGGAGGGTCAAGGGAGGGGTTGGCTACACCCACTTCCCTTTGTCCAGTTTCGCGCCAGAGCAGGGGCAGGTAGCCCCTGAGCTGGTTTGAACTGGCATATGCACAGAGGAGCCTTTGCTCCCCCAGTGCAGGACTTCAAAGCACTCTAAGAGTGCACCCACCCAGCCCCAATACACATTATCCTGTCTGGGGAGGTGGTCACACCTCCCTGCAACAGGAAACCTATTGTCCAGGCCTCCCCTGCCGGAGTTTTGTCCAGCAGCAGGAGGCCAGACTTGTGTCTGTGGCAGCAGCATCCATTTTGTGATGCCAGGGCTTCAGAAAGAAGTTACCGGGTAAGCCAGAGTTAACATGTCTTTCCTCTAGAAGGGTGGAATGCTACCCCGCCGCCAGGATTGGCGGGGGGGTAGTATTCCAAGATGTTTGACACCAAACACGACATGTTTAGGTGCAGCCATTCCAAACTTAGCATTTTACCGCGAGGATATAATGCGCTTAAGAGTATATGGTCAGGCTGCACTACAAACAGCATCAGAGATGGTCTCCGAACGCTGCAGAGGGGCCCTGCTCATGCAGGGGCACACTCTCACATAGGAACCATGCACTCTGCCTTTAGGATTGATAAGGCCTGCCTTAGGAGTGACTTATAGGTTTATATGTGTGTATGTATTTAGTGATATAGGTAACCTATATCACAGTAAGGGGTGCATGCACCACCCTACCCAGGCTGCAGTAGCAGACCTGTGGTGTCAGTTTGGATGGCCTTCCAGGGGTGGCATAATACATGCTGCAGCCCCTGGTAGGCCTCTGAGGTACCTATGCCCTTGGTACATAGTATACCATATACTAGGGACTTATAAGGGCACTCCAGATTCCAATCAGAGATGTGCCTAAGGCACATGGAAACCTTTTACAGAGAAAGCAGATAGACTGGGGCCCTGAATAGCAGGATCCCAGTCCAACTAAGTCATAAACCAGCAAAACACCATAAAAAAAGTGGGGGCAACCATATAGTCAGATTCCACCTTCCTACATAACCTCCCCCAAACGAAAGGAGATAAGGCTAACCTTGGCCAGTTGAGCCTTCATTGACTAAGTGGTCATATAAGGAAGCACCTGCACTAGCATGGTTGCCCCCTGTCTTATGGTCCACTAAGCAATCCCTCACCCTAAGGGTATGAGAGGGTCTCCACCATGGGGAATCACTACCTGTGGTGTGCTTAGGTAAAGTACAAGGCTGGTGAGGTGTCTGAGTAGGGAAGTGAGGCCCTAGGAATGTTGGCCTCAGCTTCCTCAGATCACTGGTCACCATGTATGCCTGTCTTTCCATGACTGAGTTGCACTTTGCTCTAAGGGTCAACCTTTGGCTGCCTACAGCTGTGGGTTGGGTCCCTTTGGATGGACTACTGGAGGGACATGGCAGGTTTGGAACCTTCTGGTCCCAGGTTTGCCCTTGCCTACCAGAGTCCTTCTGGGGAGGTCCCTACATAAAGGTATGGGGGATCCCTCAGTGTGTAGAGGAATTTTCACCTGGCTAGGGCTACTAGACTGGGTGCCCCTAATCTGCTGATGGGGGCTTCCTCTGGACAGGGGGCCCTGGGGGTCCACTGACCTCCCTGACCTCTGCAGCCCTGGGCTGACTGAGGCAGGGTAGAGAGGGGCAGGTTACCTGCTCCAGACGGGGTACCACCTTGGAAGGGTCCTCTGCCATCAGGGGTGTGGCCAGGCCAGGTCTGACTACCTCTGTGGCAGTTCCTTCACTAGGGGTAGGGTCAGTTCCCTGAGGAGGCTGACCCTTACCTACTGTCTGTGGGGAAGAAGACTTTTCTTCAACCCTTTTGCTCTCTTTTGGGGGAGAGTGGGCCATTCTTTCAGGCTCCATCTCTCCAAATTCTTGGGCTGGGGCTGTGGCCATCACAGCCCCACTAACCTTTACAGGGACGCCCAACATCCTAAGATGGGTTTGGTGTTCCACTTCAGCCCAGGCTGAAATTTCCAGATCATTGCCCATCAGGCAATCTACAGGTAGGGTTGGGGACACTGCCACTCTTTTGGGCCTGTGACCCCTCCCAGCTGAGATTGACTATGGCCATGGGGTGATCTGTTCTGACACCATCAATGTTGGTCACCTGGTATTTAAACTCAGGTAAAAGCTGGTGAGGGGGACTAGTTTCCCTGCCACCATGGTGACACTAGCCCCTGTGTCCCTAAATGCCACAGCTTTCTGACCATTAATTATTGGCTCCAATCTGTACCTGCCCAATGCTATGGGACCCATGGTAAAGGTGGCAAATCCTATACCACCATCAGAGTCAGAGGAGTCTGTTGAGGGGTCCCTGTCTAAACTAGGGCCCACCTCTGTTCCTCTTGCAAAAGCACCTAACTTTTTGGGTGCACTACTCCCAACTGGAGGATTACTACTGGTAGTACCAGGAGGGGTGGTAGTAGTTGTGGGAGGAACATTTTCTTTATTGCCAATCCTGGGGCAACTGGGATCAGTTTTCCAGTGCCCAGGCTTTTTACAGACATGGCAATAGGGTTTCTTTTCAGGAGAGGAAGGAGTTTGGGACCCACCCCCAGAAGAGGAATTTTGGGGCCCTGTAGGGACTTATCCTTAGATTTATCCCCACCTTTCTCTTGGGACTTAGTAGAATTTTTCTTCTGGTCACCACCCTGATTTCTAGTTTTTACTCTGGTTCTGACCCATTTGTCTGCCTTCTTTCCCAATTCTTGGGGAGAGGTCAGATCAGAGTCCACCAGATACTGGTGCAAAAGCTGGTTTTGACAATTATTAAGGATCTGCTCCCTCATAATCAAATTGTACAATCCTAAAAAGTCATGCACTTTGTTGCCATGTATCCAACCTTCCAGAGCCTTTGTAGCACAATCTACAAAATCAACCCAGTCTTGAGTCTGAGCTTTTGGGTGTCTCTGAACTTCAACCTATACTGTTCAGTGGTTAGGCCAAACCCATCTATCAGAGCACTCTTCAAGACTGTGTAATTGTCAGCATCCTCTTCTCTTACAGTGAGGAGCTTGTCTCTACCTTTGTCTGCAAAGGAGAGCCACAAGATTGCTGCCCACTGCCTCTGGGGGACCTTCTGAACTTTACAGGCCCTCTCCAGTGCAGTTATCCATTTGTGGATGTCATCCCCACTCTGGTAGGGAGGGACAATCTTGTTTAGGTTTCTATGGTCATAAGACCTGTCCCTATCTCTAGGGATATTGCTGCCACCATGGGACTCTAGTCCCAACTTTCTTCTCTCTCTAAGGAGATCTAGGGATTCTCTATCTAAAGCCAATTGCTTCTTCCTGATCTCTAGTTGAGTTTCCTCATACTGGACCAGTCTCTTTCTTCTCTCATGAGAGGATTCCCTCCTGTGAGAAGAAACAGAGCTCCCTATGGAGGTGCCAGAGTGGTTAGACTCCTGAGAAGGAGACCTAGACTTTCTGAGCACACTCATAATCCTTCCTGGGGGACAAAGGTGTGGTTCTCTAGATCCTCATCTTCATCTTCCCCAGAAGGGATTGGGTTTTCCAGGTCAGGGTCATTGTCACCCTCCTGGTCAGTTTCAGAGGGGGGCTGGGGGTAGTGGTACCCCTGGCCCCTTCCTCATCTGCTGGCCCACCCTCTGCTCCTACCCCTTCAGTCTCTGAGGACTTACTAAGATCATAAGCCACCAACAACTCCTTGAGGTGTTGGGTGGTGGGACTTTGTCCTGTCCTTAATTTCCTCACGTTACATAAAGCTCTCAATTCCAAGAATTGGAGTGTATCATACTTGGAGGGTGGAAGCTCAATGGCTTCCTGCAAGGAATCTTTGGATCCTGCTTTTAAAGACATTACTAGTGTGGTGTGGTGTATGCACTACCTACTCTAGTGTGGCCTACTAAACTCTCTTGAGTTGTAGAAAGGGTTGTGCTATCCCTTAACACACAACTCTAAGTTCAGGAGAACTTACTGTTATTCTAAGCTTAAATTATATGTACCTTAGGTACCTTTAGTGGTTTTCAGTTGATCAATTCAATTGAGATTATGTGGTAAAACAATAGCAAGCTGGAATCCCACACGCTGCACACCAATGTGAGAAGTTGGCCTGGCATATGCTGTCCACTAATTATAGTGGGCACCGTGCACCAGTCCAAATCGACTCTTATGGTAGGTAGGTTAAAGACAACCTTATTGAAAGCTATCCTAGTGGTAGCTATGGAGAGCAGCCTTCAGGCTAAGTCTTGAAGGAATGTAAAGCAGCTTGTTTTACCAGTCTATAATCTCTTGAGTGACCAAATGAAAGAGCACCACACCAGGTATATATTCAAAATATATGTATTTATTACTAAACACACCCCTCTAGTCTCTTTATGAGGCTAGAGTTCGAAGTACATAGGTTATAAGATCTTAAATCACAGTAATAGCACAAATACACGTTTGGGCCCTAGGGGCGTACTCAAACCATATACCAATAAAGTGGTATGCGAACCACGACTGAACTAGACACTAGGCCTAGAGCCTCTAGAAGTGCTTGGACCACAAGGAACCACCCAAGGTAGTGACACAGGGGACCCACGGGAGACGCGTGCAGTGTAAATACACAACCGCGATACGCCGTTAACTTCTATGGAGAAAGTCGGGATCGGGAAAATAGAGGAAAGGGACACTTGAAAGAGGACTAGGACAAAACCCTTTGAGATCTAGGACTTTGAAGAGTCTCTACCCACGGGAGCACCGGAGTACTCGTGTTACCTCACCCAGGGAAGCCGGGTGCATAGGTGCCTTTCGGGGTCGGGTTTCGTCGTCGGTTCTTATGGCGATCTGCTGCAAAGTGCTGCTGGCGACCAGGAGAAAAGTGTCCGGGTGGATCCAAGAGTGGATCGGAGTTCTGAAGAACCTGAAAGCAGAGGGGACAGAGTCTGGGTCACTAGCCAGTGACCAGGGAGGCGATGGACAGATGCCCACCGATGTCGAGTGCTTCAGGTTCGATGACGGTCGTCTTGACTCTTCAGCCACGAGGTCCGGGAGGCGTTGTCGGCGACCAGGAGCAGGATTCGGGCTGCTGCTCGATGTCTGTCGAGTGCAGAGGTGTCGGCGACCAGATTGGACCCAACAAGCCTTGGCAACGGCAAGTCTCGAGTAAGATGTAGATCGTCGATGATGCAGACCAGCAAGGTCTGGGGGACTCACCCAGCGAGGGTAAGTGAGGGCAGGCCTGGAGCAACCAGACTGCCAAGTAAAGAAAAGATTGGCCTTCGTTAAGGGCTACTAGCCAACGGGCTAGCGACCGCGAAGGAGCCTCGTGACGCCGCACGTGGAGCTGGCTTACAGGACACTCGTGGAGTGGGGGCCAGTGATCTTCGGTGCAGGTGGTGCTGGAGGCTAGGGCTACTCGGAGCCCAAAGCACGACTTCTTGGGAGACCTAGAAGATGGTGCACTTGCAAATGTGCTCGGTGTCCAGGGGTCACGGTCTCATGTCACCCACGATAGCCACGGGCCTCAGCTTTGCTGGGGACTCAGGGTAGCCTCAGGGAAGTCTGAGAATCCACCTCTGGTGATGCGATGACTTCGGCATCCGACGGGAGCTTCAGTGATGCGAACCGGACAGATGCTTCTTTGGTGCCTGCCAAGCAGGGGAGTCACTCCTTGACCCCAAGGGAGATTCTTCAGTCCTCTAATCGTGAGTAGAGCGTCAAAGGTCCAGGATTCAGTTTCAGAGTTTTGTCCAGGTATATCTGCTTTGCAATGGCAAGGTTCCCCCTCTTATACTAAAAAGAGGGGATGGACTAGCTCTATGACCCCACCTATGGGAGGGTCAAGGGAGGGGTTGGCTACACCCACTTCCCTTTGTCCAGTTTCGCGCCAGAGCAGGGGCAGGTAGCCCCTGAGCTGGTTTGAACTGGCATATGCACAGAGGAGCCGTTTGCTCCCCCAGTGCAGGACTTCAAAGCACTCTAAGAGTGCACCCACCCAGCCCCAATACACATTATCCTGTCTGGGGAGGTGGTCACACCTCCCTGCAACAGGAAACCTATTGTCCAGGCCTCCCCTGCCGGAGTTTTGTCCAGCAGCAGGAGGCCAGACTTGTGTCTGTGGCAGCAGCATCCATTTTGTGATGCCAGGGCTTCAGAAAGAAGTTACCGGGTAAGCCAGAGTTAACATGTCTTTCCCTCTAGAAGGGTGGAATGCTACCCCCGCCGCCAGGATTGGCGGGGGGGTAGTATTCCAAGATGTTTGACACCAAACACGACATGTTTAGGTGCAGCCATTCCAAAGTTAGCATTTTACCGCGAGGATATAATGCGCTTAAGAGTATATGGTCAGGCTGCACTACAAACAGCATCAGAGATGGTCTCCGAACGCTGCAGAGGGGCCCTGCTCATGCAGGGGCACACTCTCACATAGGAACCTTGCACTCTGCCTTTAGGATTGATAAGGCCTGCCTTAGGAGTGACTTATAGGTTTATATGTGTGTATGTATTTAGTGATATAGGTAACCTATATCACAGTAAGGGGTGCATGCACCACCCTACCCAGGCTGCAGTAGCAGACCTGTGGTGTCAGTTTGGATGGCCTTCCAGGGGTGGCATAATACATGCTGCAGCCCCTGGTAGGCCTCTGAGGTACCTATGCCCTTGGTACATAGTATACCATATACTAGGGACTTATAAGGGCACTCCAGATTCCAATCAGAGATGTGCCTAAGGCACATGGAAACCTTTTACAGAGAAAGCAGATAGACTGGGGCCCTGAATAGCAGGATCCCAGTCCAACTAAGTCATAAACCAGCAAAACACCATAAAAAAGTGGGGGCAACCATATAGTCAGATTCCACCTTCCTACATAACCCCCCCCCAAACGAAAGGAGATAAGGCTAACCTTGGCCAGTTGAGCCTTCATTGACTAAGTGGTCATATAAGGAAGCACCTGCACTAGCATGGTTGCCCCCTGTCTTATGGTCCACTAAGCAATCCCTCACCCTAAGGGTATGAGAGGGTCTCCACCATGGGGAATCACTACCTGTGGTGTGCTTAGGTAAAGTACAAGGCTGGTGAGGTGTCTGAGTAGGGAAGTGAGGCCCTAGGAATGTTGGCCTCAGCTTCCTCAGATCACTGGTCACCATGTATGCCTGTCTTTCCATGACTGAGTTGCACTTTGCTCTAAGGGTCAACCTTTGGCTGCCTACAGCTGTGGGTTGGGTCCCTTTGGATGGACTACTGGAGGGACATGGCAGGTTTGGAACCTTCTGGTCCCAGGTTTGCCCTTGCCTACCAGAGTCCTTCTGGGGGAGGTCCCTACATAAAGGTATGGGGGATCCCTCAGTGTGTAGAGGAATTTTCACCTGGCTAGGGCTACTAGACTGGGTGCCCCTAATCTGCTGATGGGGGCTTCCTCTGGACAGGGGGCCCTGGGGGTCCACTGACCTCCCTGACCTCTGCAGCCCTGGGCTGACTGAGGCAGGGTAGAGAGGGGCAGGTTACCTGCTCCAGACGGGGTACCACCTTGGAAGGGTCCTCTGCCATCAGGGGTGTGGCCAGGCCAGGTCTGACTACCTCTGTGGCAGTTCCTTCACTAGGGGTAGGGTCAGTTCCCTGAGGAGGCTGACCCTTACCTACTGTCTGTGGGGAAGAAGACTTTTCTTCAACCCTTGTGCTCTCTTTTGGGGAGAGTGGGCCATTCTTTCAGGCTCCATCTCTCCAAATTCTTGGGCTGGGGCTGTGGCCATCACAGCCCCACTAACCTTTACAGGGACGCCCAACATCCTAAGATGGGTTTGGTGTTCCACTTCAGCCCAGGCTGAAATTTCCAGATCATTGCCCATCAGGCAATCTACAGGTAGGGTTGGGGACACTGCCACTGTTTTTGGGCCTGTGACCCCCTCCCAGCTGAGATTGACTATGGCCATGGGGTGATCTGTTCTGACACCATCAATGTTGGTCACCTGGTATTTAAACTCAGGTAAAAGCTGGTGAGGGGGGACTAGTTTCCCTGCCACCATGGTGACACTAGCCCCTGTGTCCCTAAATGCCACAGCTTTCTGACCATTAATTATTGGCTCCAATCTGTACCTGCCCAATGCTATGGGACCCATGGTAAAGGTGGCAAATCCTATACCACCATCAGAGTCAGAGGAGTCTGTTGAGGGGTCCCTGTCTAAACTAGGGCCCACCTCTGTTCCTCTTGCAAAAGCACCTAACTTTTTGGGTGCACTACTCCCAACTGGAGGATTACTACTGGTAGTACCAGGAGGGGTGGTAGTAGTTGTGGGAGGAACATTTTCTTTATTGCCAATCCTGGGGCAACTGGGATCAGTTTTCCAGTGCCCAGGCTTTTTACAGACATGGCAATAGGGTTTCTTTTCAGGAGAGGAAGGAGTTTGGGACCCACCCCCAGAAGAGGAATTTTGGGGCCCTGTAGGGGACTTATCCTTAGATTTATCCCCACCTTTCTCTTGGGACTTAGTAGAATTTTTCTTCTGGTCACCACCCTGATTTCTAGTTTTTACTCTGGTTCTGACCCATTTGTCTGCCTTCTTTCCCAATTCTTGGGGAGAGGTCAGATCAGAGTCCACCAGATACTGGTGCAAAAGCTGGTTTTGACAATTATTAAGGATCTGCTCCCTCATAATCAAATTGTACAATCCTAAAAAGTCATGCACTTTGTTGCCATGTATCCAACCTTCCAGAGCCTTTGTAGCACAATCTACAAAATCAACCCAGTCTTGAGTCTGAGCTTTTTGGGTGTCTCTGAACTTCAACCTATACTGTTCAGTGGTTAGGCCAAACCCATCTATCAGAGCACTCTTCAAGACTGTGTAATTGTCAGCATCCTCTTCTCTTACAGTGAGGAGCTTGTCTCTACCTTTGTCTGCAAAGGAGAGCTACAAGATTGCTGCCCACTGCCTCTGGGGGACCTTCTGAACTTTACAGGCCCTCTCCAGTGCAGTTATCCATTTGTGGATGTCATCCCCACTCTGGTAAGGAGGGACAATCTTGTTTAGGTTTCTATGGTCATAAGACCTGTCCCTATCTCTAGGGATATTGCTGCCACCATGGGACTCTAGTCCCAACTTTCTTCTCTCTCTAAGGCAGAGGTCTTCAAACTTTTGGATGCCGAGACCCCCCTGTAAACATTTTGAGGCATAAGGACCCCCTCCTGACAAAAATTTCTAAACCTGTAGGCACGGCTACTGGAATTATGAGGCAGGTGAGGACCAAATTACGTGACAGGCTTGACTAAATTGTGTGGGAAGAAAAGGTAAATGATGTTATGTGATGCCGTGTACACAGTAACACTGAGGAAAGATTTCACCCCATCAGTACCAGTGTATAACCAAAATACAGCAATTAACATCAGAAAGATTTCTAGTCAACCTTTGTGAAGGGCCTTCCACTCCGCAGGAATACGTGCTGCCACATTAGAAGCTCACTTGGCCCTGGCCGGGAGAAGCAGGGGTCCCTTAAAACCCTGGCGGTTTTGTGCAGAGTTAAGCAGTTTACCCATGCAGCTTTCCTCTCACCCCCTCCCTTCCATCCCTCTGTCCTCTCCTAACCCCGGATCCCTCTCTCACTTTGCAGGCCATTTTATTTCACCCCTTTTACAACTTCTGAACTCTCCCCATTCAACCTCTCACTTCACCTTTAACACTCCCAGCCAGGGCTGGTCCTAACACTGGTCGCACACGGTGCAACAGTCTTTTTTGGTGCCCCACCCCCGTTTCCTCCTTCTCCATGAATTCCTTCACTGCCACTCACCAACAATTCACCTCATCTCTCTATAGCACCTTTCTGACAAACATTTCATTTTTTTATAGCGCTACTCATAGTTTACTCACACTCATTTCTGTGATCTGCATGGTACATATTCTTTGTAGCAGGAACGTTAACCCTCTGCACTGTGTGGGTGACAAGAGTGCCCATGTGAGTGCACGGTGAGCGATGCAACAGTGTGAGAGTAGGGTAAGAGGAGTGACTGCAGGGTGAGTGAGGTGGCTTATGAATTTAGGTGCGGATGCAAGTTCAGAATGGGACGAATGAGTGTATGATTACTGATGGGCTTGTTTGAGTGAGTTGCATATTGAGCAGTGAGGGGGACAGGTGAGTGAAGTGTCACATGAGTGCAGGATGAGTAGTGTACTCGTGTGGCTGCAGGGTGAGGTATAGGATGAACAGCGCAAGTGCATTGTGAGTGCAGAGTGATCACTGTGAGTGCAGGGTGAGCGGGTGAATGGTGTGAGTGCATTGTGATCGCTGTGAATGCAGGGTGAGCGTGAAAGTGAAGGGCGAGAATGACGAGTGAGTTGTCTGAATGCAGAGTGCATTCCCAGACACTTGAAGTAACTCAGCATGTTATGGACGGCGGCGTAGGGTTTAAGATCTAAGTTAAACTACTGCTATTATGGCATTAATCGGGGATCGAGGAAATAAATAATGTGCTGATCCTGCAACAAACTTCCAGTCCTATGGTTAGGGTTGCCAGCAGATTATTTTGATGGCCCAGTCGGTACAAAAATAAGCAGTCACCTAAAGCTGTATTTTAAGCACTTATCTGTGCATAATTCGAACAGCAAATATAAATAGAAAGCACTTTTAATTGTGTTCTAGGGCTGCCTCAATGATCCATGACTGATAATTAAAGAGAACAAAGACAGAAAAGTCACATAACGAATGCATACATACTTTTTTATTTATAAGTCTATTTAGTGTCAAGAGGAGGTCTTTGCAGGCTCTTTAAACAAAACACGGCAGGCATTTTTCTTTTGGCAACCCTACTTTAATTCCTTTTCATGAAATGCATTCTCGCACTGCAGCAGTAAAGGCAGGGCTTTAAGTGGGCCGGGTCTCACCGGGTCTGAGCACCGGCAGTTTTTTAAAAGGGGGCTCGAAACTGGTCTCTATCGGGCTCTGTTTTGTGCCCTGACACAAGCAGTCCTTTGTTTTCCGGACTGCAGTGACAGCAGGCACATCGATGTGCGCTGCTCACACTGCCTACTTCTCACTAGTGGAGAAGTTACGGCATGACCTAATGCCAAGGTAGCGTTGTAGGGGAAGGGAAATCCTTGCTTCTTACATCTCCCATGTGTCTGCTTTTTAAAACACAAGACTACGAGCGCTGTTGCGAGTGAGGGGGCCCTATTGATGTTGCTTGTTGTATCATATATCTGGATGCAATGACAGAAACAGCAAAATACAAGTCGGGCGGCATACTATCCTAAGTAAGCACAGATTTTTAGCTTATGTGTTTTATGCCACGCTCTTAATTACATTGGCCACGCTCCTTTGAGAGACCCCCAGTTATTTCATCCCACTTAAAGCCCTGAGTAAAGGTAAAATACAAATGTAAGGAATAGGCAGAGTGGGGGCCCAGGGGGTACTGGAACCAGGAAAAAACTAAGCCTCTGTAACCAGTTTACAAAGGCATGTAAACATGCAAATGGTCTTTAAAGACCTGTGAAAAACTCGGGCGTGCCGGAGATAAGACTCCAGACACTGCCCAGCTGAGCCCCCAGCAGCTCGAGTTGCACTGCAGCAGCCCGGGCTGAGACGGTGGAAGAGGGGGGGCTGAAGCCCTTGGGCCTCGGCAGAAGTGTGACTGGGAAGGCGCGACCCCCTTTGCATCGCTCCACGGCCCCCCTGGGGGTCGCGCCCCACAGTTTGAAGACCCCTGCTCTAAGGAGATCTAGGGATTCTCTATCTAAAGCCAATTGCTTCTTCCTGATCTCTAGTTGAGTTTCCTCATACTGGACCAGTCTCTTTCTTCTCTCATGAGAGGATTCCCTCCTGTGAGAAGAAACAGAGCTCCCTATGGAGGTGCCAGAGTGGTTAGACTCCTGAGAAGGAGACCTAGACTTTCTGAGCGCACTCATAATCCTTCCTGGGGGGACAAAGGTGTGGTTCTCTAGATCCTCATCTTCATCTTCCCCAGAAGGGATTGGGTTTTCCAGGTCAGGGTCATTGTCACCCTCCTGGTCAGTTTCAGAGGGGGCTGGGGGTAGTGGTACCCCTGGCCCCTTCCTCATCTGCTGGCCCACCCTCTGCTCCTACCCCTTCAGTCTCTGAGGACTTACTAAGATCATAAGCCACCAACAACTCCTTGAGGTGTTGGGTGGTGGGACTTTGTCCTGTCCTTAATTTCCTCACGTTACATAAAGCTCTCAATTCCAAGAATTGGAGTGTATCATACTTGGAGGGTGGAAGCTCAATGGCTTCCTGCAAGGAATCTTTGGATCCTGCTTTTAAAGACATTACTAGTGTGGTGTGGTGTATGCACTACCTACTCTAGTGTGGCCTACTAAACTCTCTTGAGTTGTAGAAAGGGTTGTGCTATCCCTTAACACACAACTCTAAGTTCAGGAGAACTTACTGTTATTCTAAGCTTAAATTATATGTACCTTAGGTACCTTTAGTGGTTTTCAGTTGATCAATTCAATTGAGATTATGTGGTAAAACAATAGCAAGCTGGAATCCCACACGCTGCACACCAATGTGAGAAGTTGGCCTGGCATATGCTGTCCACTAATTATAGTGGGCACCGTGCACCAGTCCAAATCGACTCTTATGGTAGGTAGGTTAAAGACAACCTTATTGAAAGCTATCCTAGTGGTAGCTATGGAGAGCAGCCTTCAGGCTAAGTCTTGAAGGAATGTAAAGCAGCTTGTTTTACCAGTCTATAATCTCTTGAGTGACCAAATGAAAGAGCACCACACCAGGTATATATTCAAAATATATGTATTTATTACTAAACACACCCCTCTAGTCTCTTTATGAGGCTAGAGTTCGAAGTACATAGGTTATAAGATCTTAAATCACAGTAATAGCACAAATACACGTTTGGGCCCTAGGGGCGTACCAAACCATATACCAATAAAGTGGTATGCGAACCACGACTGAACTAGACACTAGGCCTAGAGCCTCTAGAAGTGCTTGGACCACAAGGAACCACCCAAGGTAGTGACACAGGGGACCCACGGGAGACGCGTGCAGTGTAAATACACAACCGCGATACGCCGTTAACTTCTATGGAGAAAGTCGGGATCGGGAAAATAGAGGAAAGGGACACTTGAAAGAGGACTAGGACAAAACCCTTTGAGATCTAGGACTTTGAAGAGTCTCTACCCACGGGAGCACCGGAGTACTCGTGTTACCTCACCCAGGGAAGCCGGGTGCATAGGTGCCTTTCGGGGTCGGGTTTCGTCGTCGGTTCTTATGGCGATCTGCTGCAAAGTGCTGCTGGCGACCAGGAGAAAAGTGTCCGGGTGGATCCAAGAGTGGATCGGAGTTCTGAAGAACCTGAAAGCAGAGGGGACAGAGTCTGGGTCACTAGCCAGTGACCAGGGAGGCGATGGACAGATGCCCACCGATGTCGAGTGCTTCAGGTTCGATGACGGTCGTCTTGACTCTTCAGCCACGAGGTCCGGGAGGCGTTGTCGGCAACCAGGAGCTGGATTCGGGCTGTTGCTCGATGTCTGTCGAGTGCAGAGGTGTCGGCGACCAGATTGGACCCAACAAGCCTTGGCAACGGCAAGTCTTGAGTAAAATGTAGATCGTCGATGATGCAGACCAGCAAGGTCTGGGGGACTCACCCAGCGAGGGTAAGTGAGGGCAGGCCTGGAGCAACCAGACTGCCAAGTAAAGAAAAGATTGGCCTTCGTTAAGGGCTACTAGCCAACGGGCTAGCGACCGCGAAGGAGCCTCGTGACGCCGCACGTGGAGCTGGCTTACAGGACACTCGTGGAGTGGGGGCCAGTGATCTTCGGTGCAGGTGGTGCTGGAGGCTAGGGCTACTCAGAGCCCAAAGCACGACTTCTTGGGAGACCTAGAAGATGGTGCACTTGCAAATGTGCTCGGTGTCCAGGGGTCACGGTCTCATGTCACCCACGATAGCTACGGGCCTCAGCTTTGCTGGGGACTCAGGGTAGCCTCAGGGAAGTCTGAGAATCCACCTCTGGTGATGCGATGACTTCGGCATCTGACGGGAGCTTCAGTGATGCGAACCGGACAGATGCTTCTTTGGTGCCTGCCAAGCAGGGGAGTCACTCCTTGACCCCAAGGGAGATTCTTCAGTCCTCTAATCGTGAGTAGAGCGTCGAAGGTCCAGGATTCTGTTTCAGAGTTTCATCCAGGTATATCTGCTTTGCAATGGCAAGGTTCCCCCTCTTATACTAAAAAGAGGGGATGGACTAGCTCTATGACCCCACCTATGGGAGGGTCAAGGGAGGGGTTGGCTACACCCACTTCCCTTTGTCCAGTTTCGCGCCAGAGCAGGGGCAGGTAGCCCCTGAGCTGGTTTGAACTGGCATATGCACAGAGGAGCCGTTTGCTCCCCCAGTGCAGGACTTCAAAGCACTCTAAGAGTGCACCCACCCAGCCCCAATACACATTATCCTGTCTGGGGAGGTGGTCCCACCTCCCTGCAACAGGAAACCTATTGTCCAGGCCTCCCCTGCCGGAGTTTTGTCCAGCAGCAGGAGGCCAGACTTGTGTCTGTGGCAGCAGCATCCATTTTGTGATGCCAGGGCTTCAGAAAGAAGTTACCGGGTAAGCCAGAGTTAACATGTCTTTCCCTCTAGAAGGGTGGAATGCTACCCCCGCCGCCAGGATTGGCGGGGGGGTAGTATTCCAAGATGTTTGACACCAAACACGACATGTTTAGGTGCAGCCATTCCAAAGTTAGCATTTTACCGCGAGGATATAATGCGCTTAAGAGTATATGGTCAGGCTGCACTACAAACAGCATCAGAGATGGTCTCCGAACGCTGCAGAGGGGCCCTGCTCATGCAGGGGCACACTCTCACATAGGAACCATGCACTCTGCCTTTAGGATTGATAAGGCCTGCCTTAGGAGTGACTTATAGGTTTATATGTGTGTATGTATTTAGTGATATAGGTAACCTATATCACAGTAAGGGGTGCATGCACCACCCTACCCAGGCTGCAGTAGCAGACCTGTGGTGTCAGTTTGGATGGCCTTCCAGGGGTGGCATAATACATGCTGCAGCCCCTGGTAGGCCTCTGAGGTACCTATGCCCTTGGTACATAGTATACCATATACTAGGGACTTATAAGGGCACTCCAGATTCCAATCAGAGATGTGCCTAAGGCACATGGAAACCTTTTACAGAGAAAGCAGATAGACTGGGGCCCTGAATAGCAGGATCCCAGTCCAACTAAGTCATAAACCAGCAAAACACCATAAAAAAGTGGGGGCAACCATATAGTCAGATTCCACCTTCCTACAATAAATATGATGCAAACTTAAATGACTGGGCTTCAGCCTGCTTGCACTGACATTGATTTTAAAGTTGCTGAAGAATATGTCGCTTGTAAGATTGCATGAACACGTTTCCTCTGTGTATATTTTTCTTTTTTGTGTTTTCTTTTCATAAAATAGACTATTTTCAACTTACAGTGTTGCTTTTTGTATTGAATAAAATGTATTTACTTTGTGCCTTAAAAGGAAGCTTTATTGGGATGTTCCCTTATGTTACACTATTAAAGGTCTATTGCCTAGGCCTATTTTATAATGCTTTACTTATTTCTCAAATTCCCTATTAAGTGTTTCAAAATTATTTCTGAATAAGCTAATTAATAATATGTGTGCAAAATAGGCATCCCAAACTGTTACCTATTTTATGTATCATGTTTTTACAAAAAATCATTGTTTGATGTGACTATTTCTTCATTTCATACTATGTCAAGAGTGTGTTTTTTCACTGTATGAAACCTATAACATGTGCCCTTTCTAGGATGTGTGCCGCACTTACAACTTCCTTTCTTGAAGGCAACCTCCTCATTGGACTGATTGCTGAATTGTATGTAGACCCTCCCTTGACCACTAGACTTACAAACTGAATAGATTCATGCAAGTGCTTTCCTGTACTATATTTTGATTTGAGCTAATTGCCTTATATTCTGACCTCTCACAATTGGCTTAATTTTTATGCATCATTGATGATAATTTGAATCCCATTATCTAACCACTTTTTGTATTCTGTATTAATTCTTACATTTGACTAATCCTTTATGGCTTTTGGTTTGAATTTTGTCTTGCAAAGATTGCTATTCTTTTATTCAAAGGACCACTGACATATAGGACTCACAATTCTCCAATCCAGTGACTCTCCCTTTAAATTTATTAGTGAAATGTGTTGACACCTTCTAGGATGTGTGACTTCAGGTCCATAATTAAACAGCCTCTGTACTTGTCAGAAAAGTGGTGTCTTAAAGTGGAATGTGTTTCAGCATGCCTATATATTCCATCACAATTTCAACTCCTCAACGGCTTCAAAATGTGATGTTTGTGGTCAATGTGTTTTGCAGTGTAATGATGATATGTAATGTGATGCATGTTACTGGAACATGATGACAGGCACTTCTTGGATTAATTACATTTTGAGAAACTTCAATCAGTTTCTGGAAACAGTTCTCTGATTACTGCCATCAGGCACAAAAGCTCCATCACCACTGATTTTGTTCACCATGTCCTTCTCTGATCCTTTTAGCCAATAACTTGATATAAAACAGGGTTTCTGTTGATCAACATGGATGGTTTGTCCAGATCGGGTTACATGTTCTCATGTAAGCTGAAAATTATTTAATATTGGATATGTTAATCATACGTTGGAGTCCTGCTGACTACACCTCATGATTTCTGTTTCTATCAATCAACAGACCACTTTTAAATGCCTCCACCAATCCAACCTAGGTCACTAACTAGGTTGCGCTACAAAAGATGTGCGACAAATAATGTTATAGATCCTAAGGAAATCATATGCTGCCTGCAGAAAGTAATAACAAAGTCTTCCTGATAGCTGTGTCTTTAACACAGGTTGTTAGTTCACAGAAGGAAACAAAGAGATCCCCTTTGCATAAGAGTTCACATTCTGGGGCATGCTATCCGTGCAGAGCCATAGAGTATCTCATTTCCATCTTCTTATGATATACAGTAATAGCTACCTAATCACATCCATACATAACATAAAGTAAGATGGTAAATCTGTACCTCAATTCTGTTGATATCAGTAAAATTCCAAGTGTGTGAAGTGCTTGTACTTGCAGCTACACGGAGACCTCCTTCACCAACAAGTGGTATTTTAGCTGTAAAGGTGGTTTCAGCCTCAAATCCGAATTCAAATCCATGTTCATGGACAAATTGTGTCTCAGCAATACATGTTTTATCAATTCTGAAATAAGCAGACACACACCACAGTTAGAGCATGTCATAACAAGAGATTATACATTTGCAATACATCAGCATGGAAGGGAATTTGAGGTCAGACCCAGAACCATCCACGCCTGAGCAGACAAAAAGAAATTGTGTTGCTAAATTTGAGCCGGTAGTTACAGGTGGGGGCAGCCTATCGGCATTCAATTTTGGGGATTGACACCTATTTTTCCTCATCAGACTTTAACCCAGAGCAAGATGGAGAAAAACACAAAAAGGGGAAGGAGGAGGAAAACAGTGACAAACCTAGCAAGCAGGGATGAAAAGGAAGCTGCAGAAGGAGATCAAGGGGCACGGATGTTCTGGTAGTGGGTTAAGGAGGCATGAGGTGAATCAAGACTGGCTTTGGGATTCTGAGCAAAGCTTTGGGCGTTGGCACTTGTTATTTTACAGATTAAGCATTGCCTGGCAGAGACACCTGGGGCTCGCCTGTAAAACCTCATTAGACATAATATGGTTCAGATAATACATGTACAAAACACATTTGTTTATGTATTTCAGAGTGCACAAGTACTCATGGCGTGTTAGTGCCATGAAGGCTCTCTGGACCCTACTCCAAAATGCATTCACATTCCTCCTCAAGCCAGACAGGCTGAGCATAAGACTTAATTATCACACAGTTTTACCCACGAGGCAGGGACTTGTCAATGTCAGCTATTTATTAGGGTTTGTGTAGTATCCTGTTTATGTACTTATCCTGTTGCTTTCTCCCTTGTAGCTTAGCCAGTGTGAATACGTTACGTGGAATGTTGGTGTGGTGATGATGAATGGAATGTATGGGTGCCTGTGAGGTTTGGTGTGACAGTTCGAGTATGGGCTGAGCAGCAGGCAGGCGGCTGCTCATGGTGGTGCTCCTCTTCATGAACTTAATAACCTACAGCAAAGTCTAAATAAACCTAATTGAAATACATCACAGCTACTGGACTTCAGTACAACATTCTGGCGACGATTTGAAAAAAGAACCTATGCGACTAAGCTGAAGAAGTCAGTTCTACAGAAATAAACTAAGAATCCAGATTGCAAACAAGTTCACCCTGAAGAAACTACACAGTATGCCCTGAACCACTTCAGCCCCACCAGTGTCCTTCACACCGGAGGGCCCCGGCCAGGGCGTGCTTCTGTTTACATGGTTTGGGTTCCATGTGTGTGGTGACAAGCTTTGGTGTGCTGTGCTTCACCAGCCAAGCTATGTTTTGCTTAAGGAGCCTGGTTCTGGTGGCAAGGAAAAGGATCCTATCTCAACATACAGGTCTCACCCAGCGCATGTCAGGATTTGCTGTGGCATTTACAAGATTAAATGGACAGCATTTCTTCTTCTTTCATTGATGTCATGTGTGGTCCCTAGTCTGTTCAACTTTTATGACACTGCGGTAACCCAGCAGTGGTATGTACTTTTCGAGAAACCCATGTAAGTTGGTTGCGGGATCTACAACATACTGGGATTTTGGCATGTTTGGAGAACTGCGCAGTACTGTTATCATGCCAAATTTGGGTAACCGTGTTTCGTTTGAAAGAGCAGCACGTGCACAAGTGTGTTTTGTTTGAAAGTGCGGTGTGAGCACCCCTCACAGTGGTGATTGGCGTTATAAATATGCACCACACATACCCCTTACCTTTGCCATAGGGTCATGTGTTCGTGCTTCAGAAATATCTTAAGCATCCCTCTTTTCTATCTAGGGCTGCGCACTTGTCAATGATGTTGTAGTGCGCACACGCACCTCAAGCCACCCGGCGCCATGTCATTTACGTGCCGCCATCTTTTTGTTAAGCAGGCAAACACCATACGCTGGGTGCTGGACTATTCCAGCTGTCTTTTTTTCTTTTCTGCCGGCCTTGGAACTCTATTCTTTACATGTTGTGTGCTCACCAGTGTTGCATTGTGGATCGATGTTTTGTGAGGCTCCCGTTTCGCACCGAGACAGCCATCAGCATGACGCCATTATTTTGGAATTGGCATCAACTTCTGTGCTAGACAGAGTGACGTTCGACCTGACAATCTTTCCCACAGCCAAGATAGAGATGAACAAATTCTGGTTCTGGTTTTGTGCAATTCACTCGGGTGAGAGCTCTCTCACCAGGAACTTTGTTTGTTTGTGCAAAGTGTTGTGCTGTACCATTATTGTGTCTTTCTGTACTGCACCATATTTTGAGATATTCACAGCTTAGTTATCTGCCTAAGGATATTTTGGTGTAGAGTAGCAGCACTCACTGCATGATGGTGCTACGCGAGGCAGCCTGTTTGTTGTGTGATTTTATTTACAGCTTTGGGTGTTATGTCTTTCACCCATGTTTTTAACCTGTTTTTTTGTGATTTACTGCCATGATGTTGTTCATCATTTCTCCTGTGAAATATTTCTACCCAGTACTTTTCTCACTACATGTGATTAGGTCCAGAACGTTATTTACTATTTCTATTTGCTGCCTTACTCCTACTTTAGTGTGTTATTCTTTAAGTGTATGTTTATTGCGCCATGGTTCATTGAGTGGTTATTCCTTATGTGTGTGGGAAGATTGTTGCCAAAGATATTCTTGTGAGCGTCACTGTGTCTCTGTCTGCAGCCAAGATTTCTTAACAGTGTAGGTTTCTCTACTTTCAAAGCTTCCTCTGCGCTGGTGTATTTTCTGTAGTGCTGTGGTGATATCTTATTTTTGAGCTGAGAAATTTCTTTAGGTATGCGAGCTCCAGTGTCTCGCCATTTATTGGTATGTGGAGTGCAAGGTTACAAGTCTCACCACCTGTTGTACTATTGTCTTGGAGTACAAGTTTTTTTTATCAGTTTACTCTACATTGGTATGTTGACATCTTACAGTTGATCTTATGCTACATTGTTACAATGAATTTTACAAA
Organism: Calotriton arnoldi; assembly: GCA_963921515.1. NCBI lineage: Eukaryota > Metazoa > Chordata > Amphibia > Caudata > Salamandridae > Calotriton > Calotriton arnoldi. The sequence goes on along the minus strand of CAWUFW010020743.1, from coordinate 8,334 downwards.
TCCCATACAAGTGGGATTGCTCCATAGGTGGGAATTTCTCCCCCCCATTTGGTTTCCCTACTTGCCCTGTTGTGAATTGTAAGCCAGTCACCACTACATTACACATAACAGACCCTTACACAAGGGATTATTGTATGGGTGGTTGTGCCCCATTTCAACACTGTATACTTCATATCCCTTACATGGGGGTTGACCAAGTGGGTGAAAGGTACCTATTTGTATGTTAGTCGCTACACGCCCTTACATGGGGGATGGAAATGGGTGAAAGTCCCATTTCTACTATTTTCTTTACAGATCCTTACATGAGGGGTGTCTAAATGGGTACTGGACCCATTTCTACAGATCACGTTTCATAACCTTGCAGGAGGGATGACTGGACCGTGTGTAAGTCAACCTGTTCTGCACGTTTTGTTTGCTGCCCTTATGTGAGCAGCGGCTGTATGGGTTGTATTCACCTATTTTCACACGTTTCGTTTGTTAAGGGACGAGTGGTTGTATGGGTGGTAGTCAACCATTATCAGAGTTTTCCCTACTTATCCTTACTCTAAGGTGTTGGTTGGGTGTGAGTGTCACCTGTTGCTACAGGGTAGTCCACTCACCTTTGTTTTGGGAACATTTGTTCGGGTGTACTTCTCCCATTACTTCTATGTTTTGACATGTGTGTGAGTCGCGCCTACAGCTATTTCATGTTGTGCTGTGTTGTGCCACCTCTCATGCCTGTCTGGCCAGTGGGTGTGGTTTGTGGTGGTCATAGGTGTGATTGTCTTTGTTATACAATATGTTCTTTTTTGGACATATTTTATGAATTTTATAGAGGGGGGATGTGTGATATTTTATTGTGTATATGTATCTATGCATGAGAAACACACAAGTTTGGCAGTGTACCCCGTAAAGACCTAGCACCTGACCCACTATCCCTAATTAGTATAATAGGATTTCTCCAATGATAGTGTGTGCACACCGTTAACACACCCACTGCCGCGGTGCAATCCAAAACAGGATTATAACAAACAAACTAAAGCGCAAAGGTGCACCACTTCGTAACAAGAGACAACAGACACATTACAAATCATCAGATCCGTCTTCGTCCTCGGAGGAGATCGTTCGAGGTCGCCGTATATATTTCTTTGGCCATATCAAGGCTGTTTTGGGAGATTGCCCGTTTCAACTGTTGGCCCACTATATTACAGTGAGGCGCACTCCGGAAGGATTCGTGTGGAGGGTACTATTCCTATAAATAAATCCTGCCTTTTCTTGATTAAGGAATAGTTATCCTGATTTTATTGACATACGGAGGATAAGAACCAACATACACCCAGGGGGTGGAACTTGGATGTTGATTTATCTCCAGGAGTGTCCGCCCTTTTGGCCTCAATGCCCTGAAGAAGTCCATTATTGGACAAAACGCGTCGGCTGTGGTTTTTTTACGTATCAAGAATATTTCGAAAAATAAAAGAAGAAAATATATGGAAAATATTATGGACACGGATCTGATGATTTGTAATGTGTCTGTTGTCTCTTGTTACGAAGTGGTGCACCTTTGCGCTTTAGTTTGTATGTATCTATGCATATTCATTTTCTCTTGTATATTTATCTATGCTTTTTCTTTATTTATATTTTCTATGCATCTTCTTCACATCGTTTCAATGCTATGTGCTGCTCTTCATTGTATATGTATCTATCCATCTTTTTTCTTAATGTTTTATTATGGTTCTGCTGGTTAATGCTTTATTCCTTCTTGCATTTTTGTACATTGTTGTTATATCTCTTTTCAAGGTTCTTCTTGACAATATTTTATCCCGTTTTGCAGTTTCATTTTTGTGTTATATAAAGGGGAAGGATATGTAGTATCCTGTTTATGTATTTATCCTATTGCTTTCTCCCTAGCTGCTCTGCCAGTGTGAATGTGCTGCGTGGAAAGTTGGTGTGGGGATGATGAATTAAATGTTTGGGTGCTTGTGATGAGAGGTGTGACAGTTGGAGGATGGGCTGAGAAGCAGGCTGGCGGCTCCTGCTGGAGCTCCTCTTCATTAACTTAATTACCTACAACTAAGACTAAATAACACCAATTCAGTAAATAATTAAGACACAACACATAATAAAAATCCAGCAACAACTTATAAAAATAGGACATATTTTTATCTTTAAAATGACACCAAAATTAAAAGAATCCAATGGAAGGGACCAAAGATATGAATTTTGAAAGATTTAGCACTATATAGCACATAGAAACCTATTTTGCCTATTGGGATATGTGGTCACGATAGACCGGGCAAAGTCAAAGTTTCAGGCGGACCACGATGGAACCCTGTGCAGCTACCCATCATGGTAGACCCCGGTCAAAGTTTGTTAGAAACATTCCTGAAGCATTTTCTGCCGGGGTCCCTTGATGCTCTCCACCAGTCCAAGTTCAGTGATAGTTCACCAGCTTGTCTTTCTATGAGCTCCAGGTCAAACTTTGGAAGATGGACATCCGGAGCTTTCCAGCTGAACGAACCAGGAGAGCAGGCCGGCTCGCAGTTGAGTGTTGCCAACTTCGCTTGCCAGGTTGAGTCGGTCCACCTATGGAGCTTTTTTCCAATGTTGCTCCAAGGTTCTCCAAACTTCTGGAACTTCTTCCTGAAATTCCTTTTGGGGTCCCTAAGGGGCAGATTTACTAGAAACTGACACATCTCCGCATTAGAGCAGAGAGGCGTCAGTTTCCTTGGGCCAGGCAAAAAAACCCTTGCGCTACCATGGATGCGTCGTATTTACAATTCGGCGCATCATGGCGCAAGGAGAAACAGATGCGTCAGAAATTCTGATGCATCTGTTGGCGAAAAAGTAACGCATTGCTGGAGTCGCGTTCCAAGTTCGACGCAACTCCAGCAATGCAAGGGGAGGCCTATTCCCAATATACTGCGTCACTTCTCACACCTGCTCCAAGCAAGCATAAGGTTTTGACGCAGTGGCGTCCTAGAAGAGGCGCACTTAAATCTTGTAGATTTCACTGCGTCACTTCTACAAGGCTTTCCTGCATGGGAATGCCCATCCTGCATACATTATACCTGACGCAGGTATGATGTGATGCAGGGCTTTTCAGCGTGATGCATCTCCCTAGATGCGTCACGTTGTAAATGGGCCGCAATGTGGCACATTGATTGCGAGTTCGTTGCCTCACAAAAGTGATGCAACGGCGGAGCAAAAGTGTCGCAAGGGGCTTGTAAATCTGCAATTAAGTGTCCAAATCACAATGCAAGGGTCTGGAATCTCCAAGATACTCCTTGAAAGTTTGGGACTTCAGTTCCCACAATCCAAGTGGACAAAACTCCAGGCTGTGGATTGTTATTGGTGATGATCCAGGTGAGCTCTATGAACCTGTAGCTTGCAGGGAGTCCACTCTTTATTCTTTGTGAAGCAAGTTAGGTCCACAGGACTGTAGTTCCAGATTGTGCAGCAGGCACAGTCAGTCAGAGTGCAGGGCCTGTTTTGTGCAATTCAACTTTCCAGCATGGACCCTTCTTCTCTTTGTTTCAAGCAGCAGATCTGAGAGGCTCTGCCCCTCTCAGATACTTATTCAGTGTTCTCTGGGGTCAAGCAGGAGGGCACTTCTGTCCAACGAGGTGCAGGGCATCACCCCAGAGCATGACCATTTGCTCTAAAGCGTGTCATAATTGTCTCCCAGAAAGCACTATTTCTTCAATATCGCTGAAGTCTCAGCAGAGGAGCAAGAGATAGCTACACCAATGTATAGTTCATTTCCATAGCTCCCTCCCTCTGATATCTGCAAATTCCTCCTTAAGCCTGTCATTTGGCTGGGTCATACGGGATGGAGGGAGCTAGACCTGGTTAATCCTGCCTGTTCTATCTCTTCTTTGAAGCCCCATGGTTTACAACTGCTTCCCCCTGCTCTGGCATTCCTCTGTAGACCTCTCTGGAGTCAGCCACTTATCGCTTCATCAAAGCAGCCTGGCTAATTCTGTTAACTCTGACCAATCAGTGCAGACCACTAAAAGGCTGCATTTTGGCTTACAGACAAGAAAGTCTTATAACTTCTTTTCTGTATATTTTAGGATAAATTCAACAATAGAATATTGTTGGATTTATCCATACCATTCTCCTAAGTCCTTGAATAATATTTTTGGCAATCCCTAACGGTAGTTATTAATTAATAAACTATTGCCAGGCTAACCTATGTGGCTGGGGATGTACAATGGGGACATTGTCTCCTATACTAGGGGTTATGAAACATATTTTATAAGAAACCTGTTTATATCTACGGGACCCCCCCCACACCTGGGATACCTAGGGGAGACTTTGGGGTCCCGAATATTTGAAAATAATGTAGATCCTTACTCCACAGTGTTTATTAGCACAAAAGTTGATTTTGCCACAATTCCTACAATGAGGAAAGTGAAGTGTGCAATGTCTCTACCCCCAGGGCACATAAAACCTCTTTTATAAGGGTTCTCCTTATAAGTCCCTAACCCCCCACCCCTGGGACACCTAGGAAACACCCTTGGGGTACCTAATATGCCAAAATATTGTAGTTGTTCAATTTGTAATATATTATTGGAGTATCAAGCATCCAAACTGCCTATAAAAAAGAATGTTCAGTCTGCGAAAGGTGAAAACTCAGATTTACTAACATTTTGCATCTGGATTGCATCACGTTTTTGATGTAGACCCAACACAAAATGGTTTTTGGAATTTCCTAAGTCTTGCAAAGCCTGATTTGCCTGGATTCACGGGTCTTAGTAAAAAAAAGTAACCAAGGCACCGCATAGCATTGTCTTGCCTAACTTTGTGTTGGGGCGGCATTCCATGGGAGGAGCTGTTAACACCCTGTACTTTTTTTCCTCTTCGTCTTTCAGCTCCTGCAGCCATCAGATTTTTCTGCAATATTACAGACCACTATTTTGAAGAGGAAAAAAACTATACTGATGACTAAACAGCTCTTGTGGTTACATTTGTTTTAAAATACTACAATACATACCCTTATTGTAGGAGGTGACATACTCAGTCAGCACATTGGAGGATAACATACAGAAGTGGTAAGATGAATGGAGGTGGACGAAGGAGAAGTCATTCAGGAGGAGCACCTAGATTCTGTCTCACCCCCTCCAGTAGGTGTTCTCTACCCAATGCACACACACCTGCTACAGAAGCTGACAATTTCAGACAACACTAGTATGCTTTCAGGTAAGTTCCTAATCCATTTCTATCTCTTTACATTCACTGATGGACATAGTTTTTCACCAATGTCTACATTATTTGCCACACTTCACATACATACCCAGCAGCGGCCAGTCCTTGTGGGAGGAGGGGCCCAGCCTTTTTCCCGACATGAGGAGTGTCTGTCAGGCTGAAAAAAGGTGAGCCTATCAGACACTGCTCATGTTTGGGTCAGACAGGCAGGCTCTGTACATGCACGAAATGCGCAGACACCTTGCTAACTTGAATTGTAATCTCGTAATTTCATCTTTAAGGATGGCTTTCTCCCCTATAAATGTCTCTTTCCTATCAGCTTCTGTTGTACAAGAGCTGCTGGTGGCCACCTTGCAAACGGCAACACCGATGACATCAGGGGATATCCTGGCAGAATCAATTAGCCCATCTTCCAGTCATCAGTGAGGTAGGTCTGGGAACCTCTGATCTTAGCTTCTTAATCTCATCTTTAGTCTACACATTTTTCATATAGTTTATTGTATATTAAAAGTATTTAAATTGTATTGTAATTGTATTGTATAGTTAAACATGTTTTCATTTTGTTGTTGTTTATTGATTTCCTTTCATGTATTTATTTATGTGGCAGAATTTGTGGTCATGATAACTTTTGGAGCTTGTCAATAAACATTGAACATTGAATATAATTCTTCTTTCTACCACTGCAGGGTTAGGATATACCCTGGCAACACCAACTACGAGGACACTGATCCAGCAGCCGACATCACAAAGGTCAACCATAAATTAAACATCTATGGCTTGAGCTGGAGAGTTAACATTGCCACAATGTACTAATTCCTTGTATAGAGCAACTCGTAATTGTATGTGTTTCTTTATTGTTACATGGTACTAAGTTCATTATATTTTTTCAGAACAATGTCAATTAAATGTATCGACTATGGGTACTCGCAAACATTGTTCTGAAAGCCAAAACGCAGAGCCTGTGGTGTGACTGAAGGTGACATTAATAAGGGCCTTTATAAGGTGGGAGTAGCAGGAGTGATGCATGAACATGGTGTGGACAGTGCAAAATGCAGTTCATTTTAGAGTTTCATTAATACTACAGTCTAAAGCATTTAGCCAGAGATTTGCCAATACTGTTTAATGCTGTAATTGCATCTTGGTTTATACCTTCTCTGCTTGCTATTGCTACATTTGGTGAGTGAAGTGCAGAAAGGAAGTAATTTGATTATTGAACTGGAACAAAATAGAAACACAGGCCTTACCATGGCCTGTCCATTGGGGGTGAGGGGCCAGGCCCCTCCACCTTTTGCCCCTCACGAACAGGGTCTATCAGGCTGAACAAAGGTCAGCCTGGCAGACACTGTTCATTTTCAGGTCAGGCAGCCAGGAACCAGACATGCGCTAATGCGTAGGCTCCTGGCAGCCTGAGCGTAACTTTGCTGGGCTGAGGAAGTCACAGCTTCAGTGGGCGTGCTGTCCTTGGCTCAGCAAAGGTCCCTGAGGCCATCCCCTCAGTGACAGGGGTAGTGTCACTGATTGCCTCACACCTGGGCGCTTCAGTTTAAGCCCTGAAGCACCCAGGGTCGAGTGTCAATCAGTGACACTTCAACACAGAGTGGGGTGGGGTCAGCAGTCTTACTGACCCCATCCCACTGTGTGATGATGTTGGAACTGCTGCCTCCCTCATTGGCTGACCTTCAGCCAATGAGGGAAGGAAGCAGTCCCAAGTCTCCTGGAACTTCCGAGGCAGAGCTGGCTGCCGGTAAGTGTGTGTTTTTCTTTTAAATTAATGTTTGGTACGTGCATGCATGTATGTATGAATAATTGGTGAAGAGTGTTGTGAATGGATGTGTTTGTGTGTGTGTGCGTGCGTTTGCGTGAATGCATTGCCTTGAGTATTATGTGTGCGTGTGCGTATGCATGTGTGTGTGTCCCATCTGCCCCCTTCCCTCCAAAACATACCAGCCACCACTGCTTACAAACTCCTTATAACTTTAGTTTCTTATCAGTAAACATTAGGAGTGCTTAGAAACAGGCTCCTTGACATATACCTGTCAACAAAGTGAGCAATTCAATGAGGTAAGCAGAAACAAACACTTGGGCCCAGGTTTACTATGATTTTGCTTTGGGGTTGCACCACGTTTGTGGCACATCCCAACGCAAAATCGTTTTAGGGATTTAATAAGCCACACAAGCCACTTTGCAAGGCTTTGTGTGGTTTACTAAATACAAAATAACGCAACATAGTGATTAGCGCTGCCTCGAGTGCGCATTACAGGCATGGCGCATGGGCTGCCATATGAATCCACCCATCAATTTTGACACAAACGAAGATTTACAAAGACTTGTAAACCTTGATTTGCACTAAAAATGGTGCATCTATCCGACACAGGTGTAAAAAGGACAAATATCCTTATTTCTCCCTGTTACTACCTCTTTCCATGCGTGCTGCATTGTGCAGCATGCATGGAAAGAGGAATTGCTTTTGTGCAAGAAGGTGTACATTACTGCACAAATACAGTCCTGCCCCTGAAGAAGGCACCCTTTCACTATGATACAATGGTGCATGTGTTGGCACTAGGCAGAACACGGTGAGGAGAGAACAGAAATGCTCCAAATGTTTGTAAATATGGAGCATTTCTGTTCTCTACCTTTTATGTAACACAGCGCGGCAAGTTCCCTTGCTCTACCGTATTGAGTGAAATAAAAGTAAATGTGCCCCAGGACATTTAACTTTACCTCAACTGCTAATATTGCTTCACCACTTTGATAAAATATGCTGCTTGTAAACTCTGTATTAAAGTATGGTCAGGTTCCAAATCACAGTGGTATTTCTCTGTTGAGAGTATCCCCTGGGTCTAACCTTCACAACCACTCACTCCCCAGATGTGCAGTTAGCAAGATGAAAAGTATGGAACTAGAAGGCCTGCTTTTTTCATTAATCCCAGCCTTGACTTGTGACAACATATGTGCTCTTGCGTAATCACTTTCTGAACATAATTCTATGCTCCTCTTTTGTAAAAAGAGATAGAAAAAATGTCAAGCAAACTAAACACTGGTAGTAAGTATGTAATAAGGAAACAGGACTGTAGTTCAACAATAATTTGATTTTACCGGGCCGGAGGGACATCCTGTCTCACAGTCCACTCAAGAAAGTTATGGTGT